>PPHD01017098.1:0-15227 GCA_002909625.1 Bambusicola thoracicus
CTTTAAGGTCTTTTCCAACACGAGCAATTCTATGATTCTGTGATGCTATATGCAAAGAAAATACAGTTTGATTTAGGGAAAGATGGTGGGTAAAAACACCTTGAAAAGCACTCCCTAGCTAATAGGCTGTCTTAGATGGGGGCTAAATTTTACTGCATGCTCTAAGTGATAAAGCACCAGCATTTGGTTCTAGGAAACCCTAGTTAAAATTCAGGTAAATGTACTGATGGCTACCCTTTGTGCTTTGTAATTCATCATTTAATCCATTGTAGAAGTTAGATAATGGTGATTTTTTCCTCTGTAAGTCCAGTTACAGATCAACATTTCCGTATTAATTTAATTAATTGCCTTCCTCATTCTAGCAGGCAGAAATTTCAGGTGTATCTAGAATGTCTGCGTTTCTCCACCTCTTGTGTAGCAGCGCATTGCTTTTGCATGTGTAATAGGCCTTCAGGAGACCACAGCCTTAACTTTTTGAGAGTACTAAGAACTCCGGGTATCTCCTTGTATTTCTGATCAGCTTTTTTCCACAAATCTTGATAGGGCAATGAAAAAAAGCTTTGCAGCGAGACAAGAGGAGAACCTTACCGGCATCTATAAATTCTGGGTATTTTAAAGGCTTCCAAAATGGCAGTTAGAAAGTGCTGTACTTGGTCATATAGAAGTAATGGAAATCAGTCTCTCTGACATATTGCCAGCTTACTACAGCATAAAAGTTGCAAAGACTTTTTTTTCATCACTATTTAGTGTCTGCTAATAAAATAAGCTGAGAAACTAAAGTTGTATTTCTTTCCTGGGGAGTGCAGTGAGGGAAAAAAGGACCATTCTTCATGTTCTTTATATAACAGGAGGCCTGGGTTGAGCTGTCTGANGGCATCTATAAATTCTGGGTATTTTAAAGGCTTCCAAAATGGCAGTTAGAAAGTGCTGTACTTGGTCATATAGAAGTAATGGAAATCAGTCTCTCTGACATATTGCCAGCTTACTACAGCATAAAAGTTGCAAAGACTTTTTTTTCATCACTATTTAGTGTCTGCTAATAAAATAAGCTGAGAAACTAAAGTTGTATTTCTTTCCTGGGGAGTGCAGTGAGGGGAAAAAAGGACCATTCTCCATGTTCTTTATATAACAGGAGGTCTGGGTTGAGCTGTCTGGNTGTATGCGTGTATGTCTGTCTGTCTGTCTAGTAAAATGCTGATGCTGCATTGTTTGTGCTCAACCAATTACAACCATTTTCAAAGTCTATATCTTTTCACAAGTTATGTTGCAGTATGTTAGTGTCAAACAGACTTTTTAATGCATTCCACAGATGCTTCAAAACCCATCAGAGTTTGCACAGTCTGTGAAATCCCTATTAGATGCACAAAAGCAGTCTATTGAGTCTGGCTCTATAGCCGGTGGGGAACATCTCTGCTTCATGGGAAGTGGCAGGGAAGAAGAAGATATGTATATGAACATGGTGCTGGCACACTTCTTACAGGTACAACTAAATTACTGTTGATTTTAATAGTTGAAATAAAGTTTATCTGTATGCATGATTGATACTAAATGACAAAGTAGTTTCCCCTTCAAATATGAACTGTTTTAACATTACTCAGATTTTGTGGTGGTTTTTTTAAACAAACCTGCATTTGATTGCCATGCTTGCAAAACTCAATCCAAGAATGTTTTCTTCAGCCAAGAATATATTTTCTGTTGCAGAAAAATAAGGAGTACGTGAGCATAGCCAAAGGAGGATTTATGGGTAAGCTTATTAATAACAACTTCTGTATTAATATTGTCTTAAGAAAACACGGTATATCAGTGTTGATATTTTCATCAGACTTTGGCTAGAAATTACTTCAATGAATGGCAAATACATTCCATTTGCCAGATTTTTGTTTTGCGTAAGTCAGTGTTTAAACATGTGTGGTTAACTGTTACAGCATACCTGCATTCCTGACTGGTGAAAAATTAGTGCAGGAAGCTGGGGAAATTTTCTCATCCTTCTGTGTTCATTCCTTGTGTTTAGTCTCTCTATATATTGCAGTTCCATGTGAAGATGCTGCTTAATAATTATTGTGTTTTCTTAAACTGTTAGTTCTTCATTTCACAGTTGGTTGCTGGAATCAATCAGTAAGGCTCTACAGCAGTGGAGCTGTCTATACGACTACAGAAGTATTGCTATTCAATATATGCGGCTACCTGTAGGATCAAAGCCATGACTTATTTTTTGCTACTGCTGTATTTGTCTTCTTTGGTTTTAAATAATAACTGTGCTAATGCCTTTTATTACTCAAAACAACAACAAACAAACAAACAAAAAAAAAAAACCAGTTATATTATAGCAGTATCTGAATTTATCAACTTTACTCATTCAGATGGCGCAAAAATGGTTTCAGATTAGTCTTGGTTATACAGTATTTTTATCTACAGATTAATGCCACTGTAGTTCTGAACATTTTAACGGCCTTTTAACAGCCCTTCAGCAGCACTTAGCAGATATCAATGTGGAAGGACCAGAAAATGGATATGGTCACTGGATTGCTAGCACCTCAGGCTCCAGAAGTAGCATAAACTCCTCTGTCGATGTAAGTGAATATTAAGCTCAAGTGATTTGGTGGTTTCAGAGCCCCAGATGTACTGAACTTTTTCTTCATGTTCCTTTTTTTCACATGTGAAGTGCATTACTGCATGACACAATTGTTCTCAGTTGTGTGTTTAATTTCAGACTTTTTTCAGCCTTTAGTTGGAGGTGACCTAAATATTCTTATCCTCTGGAAAGGAAGAGCCTACCTATTGAGAGGAGCTCTCTAGGAGTTCAACAGGGTATAAGCAGTCGTTCTCCAACAGAGTATAAGTAATAGACAGTGCACTTCTTGGCTCCTTTTCACTCTGGGAGTAAGATACTCCAAAGCTGGCTTACAGTTTCATGGGAAAGCTCACAATTGTCATTTCTCTACAGCTAATGTGTTAGACCCAGAACTTGGCTTTTAATTAGATGTAATTCGGCACAAATGGAATTCCTTCTCTATTTTTCATATAGAGTGCTGATTAATAAGGTTTGTTAGCTTGGTTTTCAGATTTTTAGTTCAGGCCCACGTTGCTGCTATCATTTGATAGAATTCAAAAGAACGTGTAATGCTCTAATTAATGTTTTATTGAGTTTAATATCTTGTAATCTGTTTTTGCTCTTAAAGAAACATGACCCCTAATTAAATTGCCTGATTTTTTTTACATGATTAATCCTGAGAAGAGTTACTTTTACAGGGTGATTCTCCTAATGGTTCAAGTGATGGAAAAGGAGTCAAGTCCTTGGTGAATAAAATGACAGTTGCTTTGAAGACTAAATCTGTCAATGTGAAAGAAAAAGTTATTAGCTTCATTGAAAATACATCCACTCCAGTAGACAGGTGGGTCATTTATATCTCACTATGATTAACAATGAGGAATGCCACCTATTTCAGCTGGCTATTGTGTAAACGTGAAGACAAAAGTTACCTTACAGTTTCAGCCTTTAGATCTCACACTGCCAGCCCCCTCACAATTTTACCATTGACAGAGCAAGCTTGTTGTGCTGCCTTAGTAATTGCAAGGCCACTGTGGGGGACCTTTTCTTTTGAATGTTTATCTAGAATTTGTCACTACGTGATTTTTGAATTACTTTGAATTACTTTCATATACTTAAATATAATTCATATAATTTGAATTATTGTCATATATTTTCTGTGTTCAGACAAAAAGTTGAGAATGATTTCACTACTTTAGTGAAATACTAACTCTAATGGAATGGGTGAATGAAAGAAAGGTTCTGGACATATTTCTGTTGTGTTGGGTTTTTTTTTTTTTTGGTTGGTTGGTTGTAATTTTTTACTACCTCATCTAATCCAGTTGAGGATGAAAATTTTTGAAGATGGCAGTTTTCAAGTTCTGGTGTAAATGTAATCTTTAAACCCCAGATCAACTCTTATTCATTTGTTCATCTGCAAGTAGAGATGGGAATGAGAACAGACAAGCATGTTAACAGACACTTTCCAAGTAGGACATCTTCATTCTAAATACTTACTTTAAATAGATTAAAGAATAACAGCTCTCATCTGTTGAAGTTTTAATTGAATAGTCTGTTTCAGAGTTCTTTCAAATTCAGCCTTTGGAGTTGTATGTGGCAAAGACATTAGTATTCCAGAATTTCACAGAGGTAGTGTTTGCTTGATAGTAGGAATTAAGACATAGGTCAAGCCAACAGCAATTTTTAAGCAGTTTTGTATCGAATCAAATGTCCACGTTGTTGCTGGTTTGTTGGAATTACATTTTTTTAACTATTCACAACAGGAAGCAAAAAATTCCTAAGTTGCATTTGGTAGCACCTTTTCTTTGTGAAGAGTTCAAGTAGGGCAGATATATATATATATAAGCCACAGATAGCACTAAAGAATACGTCGTTAATAACATTTTTACAGATTTCTCTACCTCATGGCCAGCTGTCACGAGGCATTGCTTAATTCCTTTATAAGCAGTCTCTTTGAGAGAGACACATTGCCAGTACAGAGCACTTCCATTGCTTCTCTACATTTTTCCCTTAAGCCTTTTTTTTTTTTTTTTTTTTTTTTTTTGATAATTCTTTTGTTCTGTCCTCTGCCCCAATTTGCTGTAGAATACCTTTCAATATTCCGTGGCCAGACAGAGCAAGCCTGGAGCGGTAAGCTTGAGAATTCAGCGGTCTGACTAAAACCACCCTTGTTGTATTTAGCATGGCATTGCAATATTTGTAAGCATTGGTTACACTGACAAAATAGCTCTGGGTTCTGCTCTGTTATTCCTGTTTTCTTCCTCATGGTGGCTTTCTGCAGAACAATTTTTTTTCTGTTTATTTATAGTCGTTATATTTTATAAATGACTTGTACTAGTGAGACACCAGGAGCAGTTACTGAAGGAGCTGTGGCCTTAGAGAGACTGCAGCTGCAGATAGGACTTGCTTCAAACTATTCATAAAGTATCAGAACTTGAGGGGGTAGACTTAATCTGTAAGGAACCCAGTCTGAAATTCTGTCTGTAAATCTGGAATTTATGTGCTTCTTAGCATACACTGATAGAGTACACTGATAGAAGCAGAGGTACTCATTACTGGGAAAAGAAAAATGCTGAGGTAATAAGTAAACGTGCCTTGAAACTTTCCCTCATCCTATTCACGTAACTACTGCATCTCACACAGATGTGAAGTGCCCTCACATTCGTGTCAGATATATTAACGCATCATTATTTCACAAACCAAAAATGTGGCTTTGTGATGAATGGAGGACTTCCAGAGCTGTTCATGCTTCCACAACTCACGCGTAATCACTTAGAGACTTTGCTTATACTTTAGGAACATTGTGTTACAGCTTTTTGCCTTCATGGACTGAAAAGTACTAAGATTGGTGCCAAAGGCACTAGTGGAGAATTAAAATGCTTTTTGAGATTTCAAGGATTTTGGTCCACTGCTTTCCAAGTAGTTTGCACGTGCTTGAAAATAATATTTGCCTGAAGGCAAAACCAATAATAATGCTAACCAGCGTCCTTTAAAGAAAATACATTAAAAAGTGCAGCTGTCCCAGTAGGACATTATATAGTTCGTTAATTTGGAAATCCTAAATATTGTGGAAATTTTTACACCCATTTTGTTGGTCAATTTTTAGAATGCTTTAAAATTTGTCAAAATTTCAACTTCACTTTGTGACATTGGTCAATACAGTCACATTTGTGTTTGAAATGAAGAAAGCTTGATGTATCGAGATTATACATGGGTAATTTTACTTGCTTTGACTCACATTGCCTATGTTCCTCATGAGGCAGATGCCATAAGAAACTCACGCTAAACTCACACTAAAACTTCTCTTCAAATTGCAACTCTGAGAAACATTTTCCCATCCTTTTAATTAGATCCACTTTTGCAAGTTTGCCACAGAAGGGAACTACATTAATTTTTTACCAGTGTAATTATGGTCTTCCATAGAAAAGTATTTTCTGGTTTAAGGCATTACCACATTTTTTGAAGTGGCTCTTTCATTTCTCATCTTGACTAACTTTGCTCTTTAAACACCAATAAGACCTTCTCTTAAATCCTCCTTGTGTAATTCAAGTCAACATGATTTAAACGTGTTTCTTCCCACTCAATTGGTTATGTATTCCTAAAACAAGTCCATATTTACAAAACATAAAAAAACACTGCCCTCTTGAATTGTCAGTGTCATTGATGCTTATTGTCTTAAGCACTAATCAGCATGTTTCTGTATGTTTACTTTTTGTTGGTTTTTTTTTTTTTTTAGAATGCATTTTTTCCTATTAAACATTGCCTTGTTTTCTCTACATTAATAAGTTTTAGTCATAGAAAAGTATGTGAACATTCTCAGAACAGGAACCAGGTCTTGTAGTTGATAGGAAATGTGAGTAGGTATTGTGGAGAAGAAAACATAGAAATTACAAAGGGAGAAATGGACAGCTGTGTTTTGGTGTGATGGTTTTTGTTTTGAACTGTTACACGATGGCCATTATAAAGGCAAAAATCATGAACTTTTGGGCATTGTTGTTTTGGTATTGCTTTTGTTTGTTCTTCAGCAGTTGCATATTTGGAGGCTTTCTGAACACCTGAGGCTTTCTCGTATTTGTTTCAAGTATTTCTGTGCTGTTGATCTCCAGAACCTTTAACGTGACAGCTGTGACTATCTTCACAGTACGCTGAGCTGGAGCTTTAAGCTGTCTCAGTTGGTAACTGAAGACACATTCAACATGAAGACTCAGTTATGTTTGCTTGTGTCATTTAACATTATCTGTAGAAGCAGATTTAAATGTGATTTTCAAGTCAGTATCTGCGCAGAAATCCCACTGATGCTGATTTTAGCAGTAGGAATTGCTTGACTAAAGATTACAGGACTGGACTCATATTGGAGGAAGCAATCCTGACAGGAACTCAGAATTCACACTACAGTGAATGGTCTATAATACCCCCCCTTTGAAATGTTTAAGATATTTCATCTTTCTGATGAGTGACCTATTTACTAGAAAAAGAACTTGTAGACTTGTTAATTAATAGTCTTCATCTTTTCCTCCATCTCAATTTGGCACTTTCTTTCATAAACCTATCCTTGATGTTCAGAAATACTTCAGGCAGAACTCAAGAGTTTCATGCTTGAGACTTCATAGCATGTCTTCAGTTTTCCAGTCTCTTAATGTATTTTGTCACTTGAGAAGGTGATCAGAAGTTCTTTCTAAGTGCTTCTTTTACTTTGTTACAGTACTGAGCCTTGCCAAATAACTGTGAAATACATGCTTTCACTAACCAGTATGCTTGATGGGTCAGCCCCAGCTTCCTCGGAGGCAGCTTTATTGAAGTCTCTCTTTTTCAATTGCACGGTTGTATTTACATATTGCTAGTATGTTTTGATAGGATTCATACCATCAGTTTGAAAGTTGTCTTCTTCCCATCCATGCAATGTCCCTTCCTCCCTTTTCATTGCCAGCAGACATGTCAGCAGCAGTGACAGAGTAGGAAAGCCCTACCGTGGTGTGAAACCAGTATTCAGCATCGGAGATGAAGAAGAATACGACACTGGTAAAGTAGATGAATTTCCTCTTGCTTAGATAAACAGACATGAAGTGTGCATAAATCATAAGGGCTTATTTTACATCTTTGTCTTACAGTCTGGCATTTTTTCAAGTATTATCATTGATCCTGGTTGTTAATGGTGATTTTATTTCTTTATCCACTTGAAAAATTACAGACAGAAGTGGAACACTCATCACAAGTAGCCATTCTGTGCCCAAACAAATATCTAGACTAGGAATTGTTGACTTGAAAATGAAATAATTTAGGAAGATTAAGAAAAATAATTTATAATACCTGGAGTTGCTTAAATGATCGTTTGTTTTCTTCTGTAAGAATTGGGAAGGAGCAAAATGAAGCGAGCTTTAACAATAACAAGATACTTCTCCAAATCCCATGTAGTTAAGTTTGTGCAGTTCTTTATCACAAAGTATTATGGATGCTCAGAGTCTGTATGGTTTCATAAAACCAGGTCCTAGAAGATTAATTGCCTAGGACACACCTACTGTAATGTTTTTTAGCTAATTTCTATTCACATTTGCTCTTAAAAGCACTATTAGACTTGAGTAAGAAGAATTGCTCCAGTGATCTGATTAAGTGAAGTCAACACCTGCAGAGAAACGTGTTATTTTTAGTACAGAAGAGTGCAAAAAGTGAAGCTGATCTCTTTTTTTGTGAAGTTTCAGTATGATTTAGGCATTTTTGTTTGGTTGTTTGGTCGGGTTGGTTTAGTAGTTAAATAACTGCAACCAGCTGAAATTGCAACCTGCTCTACGTGGCCCTGCTTGAGCCAGGGGGTTTGGACCAGATGAACTCCAAACAGATGTTTGTCCCAGCTTCGGCCTTTCTGCGATTCCATGGAATGAGGGTGGATTTTGTCCCATTCCTTCCAATTTCAACAATAATTCTTTTTTTGAGAACCTTTTCAAACGTGTGTTTATAATTCTGAAATAAATAATTTAACCAAGCGTAGAAAATTGGCACTTTAAAAAGGGACACTTCAATAAGTTGTCCTTGGAAGTTAATTCTGGGGGCATCTTCTGTGTACATCTTCTAACACGCTTCATTGCTTTACATAAGTAGATTGTTTTAATTCTTCTAATATAGTGCCAAAAGTACTATTTAAATGTAATAATCGTATTTAGACATAAAAGCAGTGTTTTACAACTTGTAGAAATGTCAGCTATTTCACAGAGGCCTGTGCTACAGATTTTGGTTTTGAGTATATTTTTACATTTACTCTTTACAAAAGAAGGTGAACCCAAGACAAAAATCTTTGCTCGTGATCCAAGATTATTCAAGATAGAAATGACAGGGACAGACTGAAGAATTGCAGAAGTAGCTTGCTAGTGGGAGTCACAGGGCAATAAAATGGCACGTGACATTCAGTATGAATTAATGTGAAGTGAGACAGATAGGAATGAACAGTTGTAGTTTCAGATACAAAATGTAAGGCTGATTTGGCTGTGTCCAGCCAGCGGTAGGACAGTAGGTTTATGATAGGTCAAATGCAAGCAATGAATAGGAAAGGAACAGAATAAAACTGAGGTCATTATGTCACTGCATGAACCTATTGTTCTTCCACACTGAATACTGTGCATCTTGATCCTCTATCAGAAATAATGTGCTTGAACAGGAGAAGGTTCAGAGAGAGGTAGCAAATGTGAGGATGGGTGTGAAATGGTTTTCGCAACAGGCATCATTGAATATATTAGAACTTTTGTCCTGTAAAATACTCAGTTTAGGGGAAGAAAAGTGGCCCACAAAATAATGCTAGACCTAGGAAAGGACCTACACATTTTTCTCATACAAGAAACAAGGAGCCACCTAATAAAGTACATGATCTGAAAACAAATAAGAGGAGGCCTTCTTGGAACAGTGGCATATTTTCAGTACTCCTTACTGAAAGATATTGGTTTTATAGATGCAGAAAAGTTTACATGAGTTCATGGGGAGTCTGGACAAATCCATGTAGAAGAGATCTATCAAACTTTACTGAAAGAACAAATCAAAGCAGCGTAAGAAATCATAGGAGCTGAAAAGAGCTGCCCGCTGAGAGAGAATTAATAGAGAAGCATCAAATATGCATGCTGCTTTTTCCCTCAGAGGAATTCTTTATGGACACTTAGGGGCCAGGTGGACCCTGGTTTAAAATAGCGTAGCTTCTGTTGTTTCAAGTGAATTGATAAGTTGTCTGACATGTAACAATCTTTTTTCCTTATAAACCACCACCTTTTCTTCAAATAGATGAAATTGACAGCTCTTCAATGTCTGATGATGATCGAAAAGAGGTTGTCAACATCCAAACGTGGATAAATAAACCTGACGTGAAATATAACTTCCCCTGTAATGAAGTAAAAGAAAATGGACATATGTTTCCCAGGTACTGGAATTAGTCCTAAACGTCATGAAAATGTCTGTAATACTAATACACTTTTAAAAATATGCTCGAGCAGTTAAACTATTCTTGATACTATACCAGGAAATGAAGATGTGAGACAACCTAGAACAAAATGTTACCGCTATATTCCCATTCTTATATTTTCAGTGTTATAGAATGTTAATTATGTACAAAACACAGCATGAAGGTTTACTTTCTAAAACAAGAAAGGAAGAAAAATGTTCTTTGTATATGTAGGCTTATTTTTCAAGACCAGGAGGCCCAAGTACCTATTGCTTCAGTTTTTCCTTATCTAGCTCTCTGCCTTATACTGTTTGCTCATCTTGCCCCAGAGATTCAGTGACCTTCATAACTTGCAAAAGCAGAAAATGATGCTTTAGAGGAGATTTAGGTTAGATGTTAGGCAGAAATTTACTCAGAGGGTGGTGAGGCCCTGGCACAGCTACCCAGAGAAGCTGTGGGTGCCCCATACCTGGGGGTGTTCAAGGCCAGGTTGGATGTGACCCTGGGCAGCCTGATCTGGTGGGTGGCAGCCCTGCCCATGGCAGGGGGTTGGAACTGAGTGGGCTTTGAGGTCTCTTCCAACCCAAACCACTCTCAAATTCTATGCTTATTTTATTTTAGCTTCCCTAAATCTGAATATGGATAATGGAAAATTACGATGATCTTTCTCTTTCATCATGGTCTGTTAGTGCCTTTTATTTTTTGTTAAAATAAATCTAATGGAAACATAAAATTATATGTCATATGAAATGTGGAGTGATCTGTCACTCAACTTGTACATGGTCATGCATTGCTTCTGGGAAGAAGCCAAAAGTGGGTCTTCAACTGAGTGGGCAAGTGAGCAGCTCCACATTAGTGCTTGTATAGTGACAGTCAGTCACTCATGGCTTAGGTCTGATGCTTCACATGTAGAGTTGCAACTCTGTAGATGAAGAGGCATTGGGATATGGTTGAAGGATGGAAAACAGAAGCTGGAGACATTTTCCCCACACTGTATGGCTTGTTCCAGATGGTTTTGGTCTTTGATTTGATAGCACTCATAGCATTTGTGATGAGGTGATGATGCAAACTGCTCACTCTGATTTTGTATGCTGATGAGGCTGCTATGCTTGTTTTTACAAGTGGTTATGGTGCAGTACTCTGGGAAACTCAGAAGTGTTTTGTAGACGTACCTAATTTACAGAAGTATGAAACTGTTTCTTAGATTTGCAAACTGTTTTACCTAGTTCTCTGTATAACTTGTTTGTAAAACTTAGCTTTGTAAGTAGCTGATATTTAGTTAAATAAAAAATGTAATTGCCTTCTTTCTTTCCCTTCAAGTCATCTCCTAGTAACGGCAACCCATATGTATTGTCTGAGGGAGATTCCGTCGCGAAAGGGACTGGCTTACATACAGTCTCGGCAGGCACTCAACTCTGTAGTCAAAATCACATCCAAGAAGAAACACCCAGAACTGATCACCTTTAAATACGGAAATAGCAATACTTCAGGCATAGAAATTCTGGCAGTTGAAAGGTAAGCCCTCTTAGTAGCACTGGTATTAGCAGCAGTGATACACAGGGTACCGTCAGCTGGAAATCAGATGTGTGCTCTAATTCCCAAAATCAAGTTGAAAAGCAATAGTTTTTATTTCAGAGCAGATATTCAGATGTGAGCTAGAAAGAATATCTGCCAGTAGAGTGAAAAAGTAAAGAGAACAAGCGGGGGGACGGTTGCTGAGGGTGAGATGAGTGTGAATTTTCTTGTTGTAATGCCTTAGTTGTCCACTTCATTTCATGTCTCTGCTGCCTGAAGAATGGCTTTGTGAAGGGTAGGATTTAAAGGGAGAGGTCCTTCTTCTGTGGTATGTTTTTCCTGTATCTTGTATAAGGTGTTCCAGAGCCTGATCTCAAACTCTGAACCCCTGAAAACCTGAGTTTTGAAAATAAGATATTGCCATGAGTAGCACTGAAGTATTTAATGCTGGGGAAGATGCCAGAGGGGTGTTTGTTTGTTTGTTTCCATCAGCAAAGCCTAATGTTTCTTTACACAGCTTTAACAAAGCTGCTGACATCAGTTGGTCATTTCCTCATCCTTCTCCTTGGTGCAAATGGTGTGCAGCAAGCGCTCTGTTTTCAGAGTAAGTGGGAAATGACTTCCCTGCTTCACTAGGAAAGTTTATCTATACCTATTGGCTGCTTAGGGTAAAACGAGTTTGGTGTTATGTCCAACACAGGTAAGTTAAACATACTGCAGAGAGCTATGCTGCTTGTTGAATTACTTCCTCACCGTCTTATTGACTGGAGCAAATACAAAAGAGAAGATGGTAACTTAAATTACCTGGAGATATCCGTAGGAATAAAAAACAAAAAGAAAACTGAGGAGTGCCATACATACGTCAGACGTTGGTACCTGTAGTCATCTTGAAGTGCCTGTTTTATACCACTGTTAACTAACGAAGAATTTTTCCTTTCTAGAATGGTTTGTGAAATACTTCTCAACAGATGCAGTTTCACATACAGAAAATGTTTTGTGAAAAATAAATGCTAGTTCCTCAGTAGGTCTTCATTTTAATAGCTTCCCCTTCTCTTTCCCCTTAATCTGTGCAAGAAAGAAAAATGAAAGCAAGAATTTCAGTTGACGCTTGAAAGTTTAGTAGTGAATTAATGATGGCTTTTGCTTTTTTTTTTAAGGTATCTGATTCCAAATGCAGGTGATGCAACCAAAGCCATAAAACAACAGATCATGAAAGTACTGGATGCCTTGGAGAGTTAATAACTAAAGACGTTGTAGGAAAGAGTTTATGAAGAAGAAGTAACAAAGATACCGTATGTGGACATGAGCTGATGGTTTCCCAACCAAATACTAACTTTGTGTTCTTTCCAGTTTACTGATGGGAGTGCCTGGATAGCAGGCTTAAGATAGGGTAAATTATTACCAATTTCTGAACAGGATTTTTAATTTCTTTTCTTTTATTTTGTAGAAGTACGTATTATAAAGGTCAGTTTGTTTCATTGCGATGCACCTTTAATACGAGTGATGTGCGTATTTATAGGAGAGCATGCTGCTAGGCTCATGCAAGTATGTTAAAAGAACGAAGCAAAGTGGAGAAGCAGTTGAAGACAGAATGGCTGTAAATGACTGATTTTTGAAAGTAAAATATCTCCGTGGCCTACAGTCTATACATTGGATTTTTGCCTACCAGGTAGTAACTCAAACTATTAAAAACTTAGCTTTGTAAGCAGAGCAGATAAAATCTTAGGAATAGTGCTTCCTTTCAGTTAGAAATGGGTAAGTGCAGCTTGGGCTGCAGATGAAGGGGAAGAAATGCAGATAATTCAGAAAAGTAACATTTTAGCAGTCCTCTCCACTACAAAGGTAAATAATTGGAACTGACTACAAGGGTATCTTTAAATACCAAAGCGAACCATGCGCAATGAACCTTTACTACAGGGTTGTGATTTCATTAATTATGCTACATTTTACCTCTCATAGGTTGAAATTGCTCCTCATGTGAGGATGAGTACACGCATTGAAATGCGTATGGCAATTGAAAACCGGTAATCTGGCTCCTGTGAAGCAGAATGTCTAAAATGTAAGTTAGACTTTTAAAAGCCTTCAGTCCAGCACACAGTTGAGTTTATGTTGACTGAAGGAGTGTTGAAGATTGAAGGCATGATCAGAAAATTAATGCATACAAATAAAGTGAAGAGATTTCCAGTGCTGTATGCTTGCAATAAATACCGCCTTCATTGGTGCAACGTTTGTTTATACTCCTTTAATAACTGTAATCTAGTGAATGTCTGAGAGAAGGCAGCTGTGTAATAGTGCACTTCTGGGCTTCTACGTGGTGCAAGAATGGATCTCTTGCTAGAAAGCCCAGTAGAGGAATGTCCTTATGGCCGAGGCATAGCATCTTTGTAGGCCTCTTTGTGGAAATTACCTAACATTGTGAAGTTAAAATGTTAGGGCTTGGTTTTGCTGTGCGAATTCTGAGTATTTGAGTCAAAACCTGTGAACTGGTACATCAGCGGGAGAAAAAATGAACTGACCTTTATAACAGGCAGTTATTCTAAGTTATTTCACTAGGAATCAAGCTAGGGCACCTTAATTCTGGAACTAATTCCTTTTTTTTTTTCCTTGCTATCTGAGTAAACGCCATTAGAACTTGAACGGTTACAGATGTTTGCATGACATTGCACCTGGGCCAACTCTCGTGTATTTCTGGTTCTGCCCAGCAGCTGTTGTATTACGTTTTCTTCTTCCTACTCCCTTCTGTAAACATCCTGAAGAGTCTCTGACTCCGTGCCTACTTCAGCAATGAGATTTTTTTCATGTAAAGATGTTTGTGTTACTGTTTATAAACGACGGATGTAAATAAACCAGTACAATTTGAACATAACTTCTGACAGCACAGCGTGGGATTCATTCAATCGATGAACAGCTTTCCTTAAAGGGGAGAGGAGTTCGTATATGCTGTTTCTGCTGCCACGGGCGCCGGTGGGAGAGAAGGAGGCTCACCTCGCAGCCACTGCATCCCCCCCTCAGTGGCGGCCTGTCGCTGCCTGCACCCTTGCCGCCTTTCCGCTCGATCCCTTGTCTATTGGTGCGCGAGCGCTCCGCCCTGAGCAGTAGGCACACTCCGGGACTACAATTCCCAGCAGCCCTTGCGCGACCCGCGCGCATGCGCCCGGCCGCCCCGGGGGCGGTGCGCGGAGATGCAGGCGGCGCGCGGAGCCATGGCCAGTGAGTGGCGTTGCGCGGCGCGGCAGGTCGGCTGGAGGGGCGCTTCCTCCCCTCGCGGCGCTCTTCAGGCGGGCCGGCGGAGCTGCGGGTGTGCCCTACTAATGGCCGTTGTACTGGGCTGGCACCGGCTCCGTCGCGGAGCTGCCCGCAGAGCTGCCGTGGGCCTGCAGCGCTTCGCTCCCGGTTGGCCACACCTGGCCGGAGGTGCTGTCCTACAGGCCGGGCTGCGAGCGCCTCCTCTGCTGCTGCCGCCTGCAGCTGGAAACGGAACCGTGGAGGCATCCGAGGCCAGGCCAGATGTGGCTCTGGGTAGCCTGGTCTGGTGGTTGGCGACCCTGCACATAGCAGGGGGAGTTGAAACTACGTGATCGTTGTGGTCCTTTTCAACCCAGGCCGTTCTACGATAGGAAACGCATCTTTTTACTGGTTTGATGGCTATTGGTGCCCATCTCCACGGCCAGGCGTGACTGAAGGATAAAAGCAAGCTCTCCCCACAGCTGGGTTCTCCTGGCATTACCCGCTCTTCTGCCTTGCCAGCGG
>PPHD01017099.1:0-15226 GCA_002909625.1 Bambusicola thoracicus
AATGCAATGGGTAAAAGTCTTGCTCCCTGAAGTATTACCCAGGCACCAGTATGGTACTGGGGCTCACTGTCTGGAAAGCAGTTTTGCTGAGAAAGGGCTTTGAGTTTCTGGCAGACAACCAACTGACCATGAACTAGCAATGTGTCCTTGCAGCAAAACAGGCTAATGGATTGCACTGGGAAGCTTTGCGAGCAGATTGAGAGAGGTAATCCTTCTCCCCTACTCATCATGAGTGAGGTTGCATCTGGCATACTGTGTCCTGTTGTAGTCTCTCCAGTAGAAGGAAAACAATGTCTTGGTGGGACAAGTCTGTGAGAGACTGAGAGAACTGGAACTCTTCAGTATGGAATACAGAAAGCTTAGAGGGATGTTGTAAGTGTGTACAAGAATTTGAAAGGAGGGAATGAGGAGAAGGGAGCCAGACTTTTCTCAGTGATACCCTGTGTCGGGACAAAAGGCATGGGGACAACTTAATACACTTCTATTTTTAATACTGTAATGGTGGTCACAGAGAGACTCAGTCTCCATCCCTGGAGATGCTCAAAACCAAACTGGACACAGTCCTGGATAGCGTGGCCTGGCTGACCATGCTTGAGATTTGGGTGACGACCAGAGGGTTCCTTCCAACCTAAAAGATTCTGTGTACACTGACTTAGGAACCTTTTTCAATAGACAGTGTTAAGGACCATGCTCTGCAAATGAGGCTTAGCCCAAAGATGGGTGGTGCTGATGTGACAGCTTGAATCCATAGGGAGTAGGTTTTTGGATGGAAAGATGTATAAAGAACACTGTAGAAGTGCACCGTAGAGCAGATATTTAAAGATCATGTTGATCTCAAGTTCAGACTTTGAAAATAATGCAGATTTTACTTTGAAGGGGAATCCCAGGTCCTATCTAAGGAGAAGTCTGCTGAAGACATGAAAGAAGATAGGGGTTGCCCACAGACTTCTACGTGCTTGCATTGAGTCTTTTCTGAATACAAATATGACTTACTTATCTTTAGAGTTAAAAGGTGCATAGGGAAAAGGAAAGCCCTCTGTAATAGTCTAGTTTTGTAATATTGTAATAGGGCTGGTTCCCTTCATTTTGGTGGAAGAAATGCCTTGCAGATTTGTTCTTGTTACTTGAGTTTAAAATATAATAGAGTGCTTTAGCAACAGTTTCAAAGAATGCTTTTCTTCGTAAGAAGAAAATATATAGGAGTTGCTGTTAGCCTTTTGACTGTGGAAACTCAGTAGTTACCTGCTTTGTTAGGTAGCTTAAGAAATAGCAGTATTAACTTCATATAAACGCTTTTCTGTGGGAAAGTAAATAATATGGAAGTTGGGATTCAAGTTACAATAGATTTTTAATGAGCACAAAAAATTCCATTTTTGTTACTCAAAGAAATAGAACTTCTGGGAGATATTGTTCAAATAACTTTTCGACTGCTGATCTCTTTGTACATTGTCAGTTGTAGTCCTACAGCTGCAGTAGATCTACAAGGAATGAAACAATTGCTGGAGCAGTGTCACAAAGGGCAAACTTAGCTGCTTAATGTTTATGAGTATTGTTAACACTATATATTGTTTGTTTAAAAAAATTCCCAATATGTTCTGTATTGCATTTCTTATGTGGTTTTTAAGTAAAAAGTGTAAAGTTGTTTTTTCATTTTCTCTCATCCTTTGTTATGATGGCAGATGCTGAAATCTATATAACTGACGAAGTGTATCATCCTAAAATATATGTATGTTACTTTAAAAGTTAATGGAATTGAAATTTTGTAATCCAGGATCTTGTAACAATAGTCTAACCTCTTTAAAAACAAAACAAAAAACAAAGAAAAAACCAAAACAACAACAACAACAAAACCCAGTTGCAGCAAGTCATCTCTTGTAACTATTTTCAGGTAAGGAGAGTAGTGTTCAATTCAGGGTTTGCAGTATCCTGTGCATTTAGAGGCATGCGTACAGCGCATTTTGTTTTCCTAATTCTGGAGAAGTGGTATGAATTTTTATTTTTTTTAATGGAGAGAGAACAAGGCATACACTTCAAAAAATAGCACATGAAATTACTTCAAAATATGAGAGAGGGCATTAATCCAGGATTTGCAAGAAGAAGCGCACTTTTAATAGTGAAATATTAAAAGCTATGTTTTAAAAACCACTTGATTATTTTAAGTAAAGACTGTGTGGGAGACATGCAAATAGTCAGTCACCTGCTATATCTTTAACTACTAAAATACATGAAAATATATTGACATTCATGAGGTTGGGAGGGCAGTGATATTTTTAATCTCCTGAGGGTTGTTTAAGTGCCATGCACAGCAAATGCCATTTGGTTAGTTCAGAGAAGTTCATTCTTAGACTTTCTGATGTCATGAGAGTATTAGCATTCCATTGTTTTAATCCAGTATTCTTTGTATAACTGAAAACTATGTAAAACCTATTTGTGGTGTGCTGAGGAAGTGCAGTGGTTTGGGGATGGTTTTGAATAATGACCCACTTAGTAACATGCTTTGTAGCTGGGGTTTGGTCTCTGCTATTATTTTTACCACCTTCATCTTTTAAGTTTGTGGATGCCTACTCCCATTTATTTTTTATAGAGTGGAAATAGTCTTCATAAGAGCATTCTTTTATTATTCACCACCTACTTTAAATATGACCATCAGTCCAGACATTACAAACAGTGCTGAAAATGGGCAGTGTGTATTATGATAATTGGTGAAATGAGGTTAGCAGTGTTTTGAGTCTCAGGTTTTTGATAGTTCTAGTATTTTTATTAGGTGCTCAAAAACCCAGGCACAGGGAGACATCTCTAAGATTGTTGCATAGTACAGTGAATAAATAAAGATCTGAAAGTGGTTGTATCTTCAATGCCAATGAGCCAAAGCACATATGAGGAAATTCTCTATAGCTGGCTTGGTTGTAAAAACACTGGTTGAGCTGTGTACCTGAAACTCTCAACCTTGCATAGTTTTGCTTAGATACTGCAGGAGAGAATGTCACCAACTTGATCCAGTTGTCTTTTGGATAATCTATCATTAGTTGTGGATGAGTTGTGGTTTTTTTTTTTTTTTTTTTTTTTGGTAGGATCTGTACAAAAATCAAATCGGCACCCTAGACAGTGGTGATGTATTTGGCCAAGAGTGACTTCTACTCCTTGATAAGTGCCACTAGCACTGTGCTTGTGTAAACCAAATTTACCCTATTAATTACTCACGCTTTGTGTTAGTAATATCTTGAGACAGACGTACGTTTTGAGATAGGAGAAAAACAGTGGTAGTTTCCAAAGGTTGTTTTCCTTGGCCTTTACTGAGACTGTATGACCTTATCTACATCCTCTTTTTTTTTTTCTTATACCTATTGAGTGCTTCAGAATGTTTTAATTCCCCAAACCTTTAAGTCTTAAGATGTTTTTGCTACTTCATAGTGACTTGGTGTTTATAAAGATTCTTCTAGTGTGTAAATACTGCAAGTAGAGGGCTACTGTTGCTCCCCTTGTGTCTGGTAACTGTGTGTGCTTGTTTTGTTGCACTGTAAGTGCTAACCTACCCAAGCAACAATGTTGTTAGTCATGCCTGATTGCTTTATCAAGAACAAGCTATCTTCCCACTTGCTACCCTAGGTGATTAAAAAAATCAATATCCACTGAGCCAGCTCTTGAAATACCTTACAGCATTTGTGTGTGTGTACTAAATGGAATGTTCCAGAAGTGTCTGAATTGTGCGTATTCTTCTTCAAAGAAGAGACGAGAGAATGAGTTAAATGAGAAGTAGTCCATGAAATAAGACTTAGGTGTAAGTCTAATATGGAATAAGAAAAACATTGTCAACCAGGAGAACTACATATATTTTTTTTGCTCACACACCACCAAATTGATCTTAAGTGATAGGCAGTGGGGATCAAATTCCTGGGATCTGCTCTTTTCCTGTTAAGTCACAGTTTGGAACTTGAAGTCAGCACACAAAATGAGTTTGTTGCTATGATGTGGACTTTCACAGAATGCTCTCATTTAGTTGCAATTTTTCACATGCCAAAGCTAAAATATGAATATTTGATGCAGTATGGCCATACTCTCAGAAGGTCAGTAAAATCTGGTAATGGAGTTCATTCCCTTTCTGTCACAGAAGAAATTCTGTTCAGGCTCCTGGCTTGAAAATTGTATTTCATCCTCTGTTTTCTCAAAAGACCTTGTTTTGCAGCATGATTAGGAAACTTCAGTTCCATTTCTATTATAACATTTTTTAATTTAAATAGCAGATCTCAAGGTACTACCACTAAACTTATAAAGAACAGCTGTGTTTTCTTTCAACTTTATTTTCTTTAAATTAAGCAAAACATGGTCCTGTAATATCTTATAAAACAGTTTCTTTGTTCTGTAGTCAAAATCCTTTTAAGCTGTTACTTTTTGAATGTAAATGACCAGAAAAACAAGATTTTTTTGCAGGTAAGAACTCAAGTCACAGATTCATATATCATTTGTGGTGAAACAGTTTTGTATACACTGATGGTACACTGCATTAGAATACTGTTGCATTTCATCCTTAGTAGTATGACTCAGCTCTGTTCCCAATGCTTTCTTGACAGACATGGCTTTTGCATGCCACAGTTCTTGCATCCAAAATACTTTTGCTGAGGAATGTAATAACTTGCTTTGTGCAATATGCTAGTAGGATAAAAGGTATATAACCAATTCTTCTCTTTTTAGTGTGTGATTTTACTTTCTAAAAACCATGGCAAGTAATGAGTAACATTTGAATTTAAATGATTAACGTTCTGTAGTGTCTCTAAAAATGCCATTTAAGTTCTTTTTGGATTCCAACTTCCTTGAACTGCTGAAAGCTTATTTGAATTCATGGCCTAGTTATGATGTGTGTTACTTACTGTGGGCAGATATTTTCCTGGTGAGTACACATTCAGAGAAGCCTGAGAACAGAACTGCTTGTAGTTGGAGAAAATGTCTTGTGCACATTGTAGGCTTTCTTTTCTTTGAGGTGCTCAGCAGTCTGACTCATTTCTAGATCCACAGATCACTCAGTCCACGCTATTATACTGGTTAAATCTGAGTGATTGAAGCTCCGAATTCATGATCAGATTGATATTAATAAATAGCATTTGTGGCTCATCAAAAAACAAGTACATGTAGCACATCCAAAACTGAAGCTGTTGAACATTTCCTAATGATTTCTTGCCAAAGCTGGAAACTGCTAATGGTGACGATATAGATACTGTTATAGATTTGGCTTTAAAGAAAAACATAGCATATGTATAGGTTTTTCTTCTGATTTAAGGGAAAAAAAGTAAGAACCAAAAAGCACTCTACACTTTTAATTTTACTTCTTATGTAAATAATGATAGTATATACATGTTCCATATTGTTTGTATTAACAGTGCCATCTGATCTTCAGTTTACTTGGTTAGCTATGCTGGTTTCTCTCTGGTTTTTCTTTCTGTGCTTAAAAGCTAATGCTATTCTTCCAAGTGGGATCAACTTAGTTCAGGTATAAGTTTAGCTGCCTGTTTCTATCTGTCCTTTATAGATAGATCGGTGCATGGAAGCGTAACACTTCAGTGAGAGGTTTTGCAGCATTCCTAAATTAGGGCTATATCAATGTCCATGGGTTTGTGAAATAAATCTGCTCATCTTCTGCTATGTATAGAAACTTGACTGTTTTTGTTTCCATGTAACTGAATCACTAACATCAATAATGAACAGCAATTGATGATGCTTAACATTGATTCAATTATGGTTTCAGAAGATAAGGAATGAATTAGAGGAGATCGAGATTGATGGGGACAGGAATTGTGTTACAAAAGAATTAGTGATGTTGACATTGTAGTAAGTGGAAAAAGGCATGTTTTATAGGAAATACCTTATTGAAACAATAGCATAATAGTGAAAAACCAAAATATCATGAACCATTTGGAACTATCTTTTAATTTTGTCTCACTACAAGCTCAGTTTATGCTAATATACTCTCAGTTTTATCCCAGTATTGGAAAGGGAGGTGCATACAGTTTTCCAAGATCAGAGAAATCTTGAATTTTTCAGTTTGAAACCAGAAAACTGGCCTTGGAAGGTCAGCTATTAAAGTGTGATGTTAAGTTTGTTCTGTGGTGTATTTTACTGGTGGGAATTGCTGGAAAATTAATACCTTTGATTTACTGGATAAAAGTTAGACATGTTTAACTGAATAATCAAACATATCACATGCTATCTGGAAAGACCCAAATCCAGCTGACTTCAAAACCTTTCTCTTCCCCCAAGAACAGAATTTTAACCATTTTATGTATTTTCTGATAAGCACTAGATACTCTCCAAACAACTATACTATAACTTTCACTCGACTGCCTCTTCATCATCCACTTCAATCTGTCTATCTGCTTTGATTCCATGTGCCAGAATCCTTTTTGTTTCTTCTGGGTGTTTTGTGTTCTCTAAGACGTGGAAGATAAAGTAAATAAGTGCTGCTTCTCTCTGCAACTCTACAACAGATTCCTGTGAAAGTGCCAGATGCTGTTTCATGAATCTTCCATTCTTCACATCTTGACCATTCAAGATGTGGAGTAGGTGCACCACTGAAAATGAAGTTATTCCACTGAGGTGAGTGTAGTTACGCTGAAGCACAGAGGAGGTCTTCTGTGGTATCTAAGTCCTTATATGGAATATATGTCTCTGTTCCGGGTGATGGAAACACTTCAAATCCACTCAATGTTAGAAAAATATAGTTTTCTAACATGTTCAATCTTGATACTGCAAAGCTGTTGTCCATTACAGCAATGTCTTTAAACTTTGCTTATATGGCTATGGCTGTGTTAATTCTTGGAGGTTTATAGTACGCAAAGTTGTGGTAAAAAGGCAAGAGTTGGCAGAAGCCCTTACCTACTTTGTGTTTTCTTTTATAACCTGAATATAAACCTCTGTAATCAGTATTTAGCACATCTTTCTTCCTAGTTGAAATTCGTGAGCCTACTCGCTGGAAAGATGGTAGTCTTCTTACAAAATGGCTTTGTGTATAGAGACTTTAAAGGTATGTATAAATAGATCTCATAGCATGTGATTTTAATATCCAAACAGAGGAAACAAAAGGAGGAGATGTCTGTGCTGGCCAGCGTAGGAAACATGAACTGTCTTTGGTTGGCTGAGTGTTATTGGTGTGATCTCACTGAAAATGCCCTTCTAATAAAGAAACCCTTCCTAATCAATCCTGTGGACAGGAAGCGTTGTTTATGATGGACAGGAATAGATCTTGTCCCAGGTCCATGTTACTTTGCTTTCGCATGGGCGGTGGCCCGGGGGCTCCCGGTGTCGTTGCCCTCCCCGGCGCTTCCAGCCGTGCCTCTCCCCGTGTGTGCGCCGCGGGAGCGGAGCGGGAGGGCCCGGCGGGGCGGGGCGGTAGGGCCCGGGCCTCACCTGGAGGCGGCATGGCCGCTCCGGGCCGGGGCGGTGCCGGGGGCAGAGTCCAGCGCGAGGACCCGGCGGCCGGAGCCCGCTGCAGGCGCGGAAGATGCCCCTGGGACTGGGGACCAGGAAGAAGGGCAAGTCCAAGGAGACCTCCAAGCTGGTGGACAGCGAGGCTACGGCCCCACCGTCTGCGGCGGAGGCTCCGGCCCCGGCGGCGAGCGCCTCGCGGCTGCAGTTCCATACGCAGCTGGCGCACGGCAGCCCCACGGGCCGCGTGGAGGGCTTCGGCAGCGCTCGCGAGCTGTACGCCAAGATCGCCGAGGTGTTCGGCATCTCCCCTACTGAGGTAGGGCCCGGGCGGGGGTGCGGCGGGGGGAGGCTTCGAGTTCCGTTATGGGCGAAACTGCCGTTTCCGAGCGAGTATTTACCTGTGGGAAAGGGCATAAGTGTAACCGCCTTTTAACTTCTACACGAAAGAAACCGGTCCCTTCAGTCTATCTGCCGTCATGATGAACTTCCCGCCGGCCCGCTGTTAGCAGGGCTCCGCAGCGCTGGGCCACGCCGGAGTGGGGTGGATTAATTATTTCCAGTGAGGGATTATTGGCTGCGGCGGTTCTCGCCGCAATCGAGGGCAAACCAGCGGGCTGCTGGGGGTACGTGTCTGCACAGAAGGCAACGGGGTGACGTGGAGTGACCCACCGCCTCTGTGAGCAACTGCAGCGATGGCTGAGAAGTCTGCCTGATCGTTAAACGGTGTCCTTTTAATTGAGGTTATTTAAACTCGCAGTAAGAATTTATTTCATTTATTACTCTGAAGCCTTTTTTTGTTCGTTTGTTTTCATCCGAGCTAAGCTTTAAACACTTGTTTGGATTATGATTCGCTTGTTTGCGGCCGCATTGTTTTCCCTTAGCTGGAAGGCAGTGGCCGTATCAGGTTCTTCTGCCGTGCCTACGTGGTTCTGTGAACCTTCACTTCTGAGTGGCAAATCGAAAGAGAATGCTTAAGCGTCCAGAGGTCCCCATGTGTCAGTGCCGCTTCTCTTATGTGTGGCTGCCTCTTCTGAAGTGCTACAGACGCTGCTGCAGACTTTATTCTGGGGCCGGCTGCCCTGACCCAGCAGCATTTCACACACTAAATTACAGAAGTGTCAGTAACAGTGAGTACAGTTTAACCAGTCGCTGTTGCATTAAGTAATTAAGCAGTACCTTCCCAGCTGCTCTGACCTTCTGCTTCTCTGTTTTCTTTCCATATTGAGCTTCTGTTCCCTTTTGTCCTCCGTTCAATCTCCTGTTGTACCTTTAACTCTCAAGTTCTCTAATTGTCAGATTGTCTTCTGTTTTTAATGTTGTTCTTAATGAACTTCTGTTACCAATCTCATGGTTCCACTGACTCAAAATAATACCATTCTCCAGGAAATTCATTTATGGAGGAATGGTGCTTTTCCCATTTCCCCTGCTAGGTGAATAGTCTGGCACTTCTACAGGTTTTATTAAACTAAATAGAATCTAAGCTGGAGATTTTTTTTTCTTTCTGTTTCCACTGTCCCACTCCTATATGGGTTTTATTTCTTTAAATGTGGTTTATTCTTAAAAGCAGATGGGGAAATAGTGCTGGTAGCACTGAATTTAGAATCACAGAATCATATGAGTTGGAAGAGACCTTTAAAGGCCATCTAGTCCAACTCCCCTGCAATGAACGGGGATACATACAGCTCCATCAGGTGCTCAGAGCCCTGTCCTGACCTTGAGTGTCTCCAGGGATGGGGCACCCACTGCCTCTCCGGGCAGTCTCTTCCAATGCTTACATTTTTTTCAGCTTGCTTCAAGAAACGATGTTGTATGAAACAAAAATAGTAATAAAAATGACTTCCTGTTGGCAGAGCTGAGTGAAGAAACTGGACCTGATTAATGTGACAGAATTCTGATAGGAAAAAGTAGGATAGATTTGTGGCAAGTGTTGCCATGAAACATAAGAATTGGCTGACAGCTGCTAAACTTGCTGGAAATAAGGGGATACCAGACATTTTAAATAGTATTATCTACTAATTAATGCTGCTTTCATATAGTCTAGGTTAAGGCATAATGCTTGAAGCAACACTTCCTCAAGCTGAAAGACTGAGGTACTCAAATGCCACTTGCAGGTGTTATCTGTCTAGGAAAGTTTCTGTGACCCAGGTGCCCTGAAGCCCGACAGCGTGATACCTGAATGTCTTTGGAAACAGGCACTATCACAGAGATCTCTGCCCTGCAGTCACCAAGGTGGAAAATAGACGGGGAAGGAGTGAGGGGAGGAGCTCAGTGTAGAGAGCAGTTGGCAAACCACCGCTGAAATGAATACATTTAAGATGGCATGTGAGTTTACTGCAATGTAGGCAACGGAATGGATTCTTGGATAAGTTCCTACTTAGGCATTTCGGCACAGGGCAGGATGAGCTATACTTGTAAGCTGTCAGTTCTCTTGACTCAGCATGGTTGCAGCACCTCATTTCCTCTTCGTATCGTGTCCTTCAGGACCAGCTGCATTTAATTCTGCTGGAGAATCCTTCCCAGGCTCTGTGAGAGTAAAATGCAGCTTTTGTTGGGCAGACACTGAAGAATCAGTGCAGAGTGACAGAAACTTCTGTGCAAACCTTGATTGTAAGTAGGGTATGATGAGTATTGGACAACACCGGCCTAGATTGAAAGGAGCTGCTCACTCCTTCACAGGAGCCCCAACAGTGGCTTCCTGAGGCTTTCCTGATACTCACCTGTTCTTGTCCAGTTATTTTATTCTTCATCCATCACCTGAAGATATTCCCTATTGTCCCTTTTGAACTTGGCTTTCAGCCTGCATTCCTGCCCACCTCGCTCAGTTTTGTCATGCCTGTTTTCTTTTTGTCCTGGTCCAAACCAGGGGAGAGGTTCAGCCTGTATGGCAGAGAAATGAGCGCTGACCAAAGGACAATATAGACCTGTTAGAGCATTTGCTGGTGTGCTCCTGTGACAGTACATTGTAGGGCTTTGAATTACTCAGAATGGCTAACCAGGCACTTGAAAGTGAATATTAAAATCTAACTGTAGCAAGGCTATTTCTTGTTCAGATGGATGCAAGTGGTAAATGATAGCCATACAAGCTTTTGGTTTGCATACTCATAGCTCACATTTCTGATTATTTTGTTTGCTTTGTAAGGTGAGGTGAACAGAATGCTTATTGGGTGCGTCTAACAAATAGCTATGAAGTCTGAGATATCTAACATGGTGAAAGGACTTCTACGTCATAAAGGGAACAGAGGAACAGGGAAGCCTTCCCGGTAGCACCAAGAGTAGAAATGCAGCTGCCTCTCTCTTCCAGCAATAGGAGCTCAGCTGCTGAGCTTGTGCCCAGGCTGCTGTTCCATGGCATTGCCTCCTGATGCTAAACAGTTAAGTATACAGTAAGGCTCAGCCACATTAAACTTTCATAGATGTATTTGATTTAAACCTGTTCAGTTTAAACATTTATGAAATTGCTGAAAAATAACCAAAATTGAACAATAGTGTTGAAGCTCAGGTTTTCCAGTAAGTGACTTTTTTTCTCACAAGACAAAAAAGCTAAAACATAGTTTAGAAGGTTAGAGAAAAGGATCCATTTGTGAAAGTTGCTAAAATATTTGGACTTTTTGAGTACTCACTTATCTATTGAAATGAATTCTCACAATCTCGCCTAATGATTGAAGCAAAGCAAATTCAAATGATCGAAGATGACACTGCCTCCAAACCACCTCCTTCCAACCCAAAGGCAGCAATAGTTTATTGCTGTTCGCTGAAGTGGTGCTTATATTTGATGCCATGATGCATGTGATGCTTGCTGTGTTAATGATCTACTTCTCAGATTCTTTTAGCTGTGGGGAAGAACATTATTTCTTGTACATTCTGGAGTTTTTTGGTGTTTTTTTTTTTAAACATTAAAACACTGAAAGCTTATTTTATAGTACTTTGAACGTATCTGGGGAGACAAAGTTGCCTACTTGATAGAGTACCAAAACCACACTGAAACCAAGAGGATGTGGTTACTCTTCTTGTCACCGCACTAAGTTGAGGCTCCCGCATTTTCCCCAGGGAGAATGAAATGAGTAAGGTAGCTAGAAAACATGGTGGTGGTTTCTTGATATAGACGACACCTACATATAGAGGGAAATATGTCAGTGGGTGTTATTTTTTGCTCAAAAGTAGAAGTCCTACATCTCAGCTTCTTAAATAACGTGACTATGATGTCCTTTGTAAAGATATATGAGCTCTACTGAGTCAAAAAGTGCTTTTAATAGCTTCTGATCATGTTATCGCTCAATCAACTTAATTTTGAACTCTTAAGGTTTAGGTTTAATGGAAGTTAAGAATGTGATTCATAAAGCATATGCAATAAGTTACCGCATAGGTACTTTATATAACACATAGTGTAACCCTCTTTCTTATCTAATGTAGTTTCTTACTTTGTATAACAGAGTATAACCCCATTTTTGTTGACCAGGGTCTCTTACTATTGAAAATATGGATGCAGGAAATAATTTGTTAGTAATCTTATCTGATGAATCTATTTTATGAGGTCTCTGCCAGCCAAATGGAATTTCCTTCTTCTATCTGCTGTGTGAGATAACTCAGTGAAGAAGGTATCTTAGATATTTCAGGACTGATGTAGCAGCTATGATTTATAATACCTTGCCACAGTTGGCATGAAATGTCACAGCACTGTTATGCTGAGCTGAAGATCAAATGCACATGAAGGTTAAGGGTGAGAAGGGGAAGAAAGAACTTTTACAATGAAAATTACACATTGATTTTTTTCTTGTTTATTCTCTGACTAAGAAAATTACTGTTTAAAATAATACAGAGTTTTGAGTGGATGGCAAAATGTACTACAGTAGCTGTTGTTTTAATTAGGTATATAAACTGTTATTAGGTACCTATATTAAGCTTACATAAAACTTAGGAAAAAATATAAATTTTCCATTGGCAGTCCTCAGTCGTACAAATAAAGCTATGCTATAACTGATGGTGTAACTGTATATTATCCTGGGTGGATACATCTTTAGTGCATTACTCTTTGAAGATATCTGTTCTGAGAAAAAGCAGTTGTTCACTGAAGAGGATAAAGAATGATATAAGTGTTATTTTTGACTGGTTGATGTTCTCTCAGCCTTGTGGTTAGTATGGAACTGACTCACTGAGAATTCTGGAGACTTGTAGGCTGTAGTGGGGAATACCATCCAGATGAAGGTCTAAAAAGAGAAGCTCTGGATCAAGTTTCTAAATATCACATTTCTGCCCTGTTGCCAGCTTTATCTATTCAAAGGTGTGACAGTGATTACTAGATGATTGTCTATTCGACAAGGTCAGATGAAGGATATTAATGTCTAAAGTGTAAAGCCATAGGGCTTGTTGTTCATTGTAAGAAGTAGAACTGAGTTGCACTTGTAAACTGGCCAAGTTACGTAGCTTGCAAGAAAGATGAGTGTTATATATGAATTTTATATAATCCGTTCAGATTGGAACTTTTTTGTTTAAAAAAAATGTTGATGATTAGGTGTGATTAATATTAATAAAATTTAACATTCTGATTATAGCCTGAGATTGATTATATATGAATTTCTCTAAGTTATATTATTTTGTAAGTGCTCATTAACTTGGAAAACTTTTGCATTACTTGAGAGAATAAAACATGTCTGTTAAGGGAGTGCTCTAGTGACTATTGTTAATAAAGCTTTAGGCTGGAGTGTTTGTTTGATGGATTATCAGATAAGTAATTAAGTAAAATACGTAAAGAAATAACTAAAGACTCCACCAATCCAGAATTTCCATCTCACTGCTAAACTTTCATTTTTTGGAAGTGTAACAGCACATTTATTTAGACCCCACATTCTATACAAATGAAGAAAACAAAATGTGCTCTCCAAAATACATTAGGAAAAGCATTTTCCCCTCATCTGTTCTAGAACAGAATTGAATAGCTTGGTTTTTTGTTTTTTTTCCTGCCATCATCCGGTGACATCAGAGTGAAGAAAAGGGTATTTGAAGCATTCTGGGACTGAAATCCACATAACTTTTGTAGGTGTGATGGGGAAAGAAGGGAAACCCACATTTCCATCAGAGCACCAGGTGTTCTGCAGGTGCTGATCTATGCCTATGACTAGGAGTAGTTGTACTAGCATGCTAGACCCCACACAAGGCTGCCACTAGAGCAGTAGCAGAGCTGTAGGACGCTGTGACATCCCACTTCTGTTTTTGTCAGATGCATCCCACTGGCAGCAATGCAGACGTAACATGATGACGTCCTTTGCCAGTGGCTTGCACCTGTGACGGAGGCCAAATGCAGTATCAAGCTACCTCCTCCTCCTCTCCTGCTTTCAGTTCTACTTGAAATATGGTCTTGAGGGAATCATTTGACTCAGACGTAGATTTTAGGGATGGAGTTTCTCTGGCCTGTGGCCCTGTACTCTCTGGCACTGCCTGGGAGGAAGCTGTGTGGGGCGGCCCTCAGGCCTTGTTCTTGTCTGGCCTCAACTTGGCGAGCAGCTGGTAGATGAAATTGCCCTAGCTGTGAGGTGGAACAGTGGATTTTTTTTCTTATTTTTTGGCTAGACGATTTTCCCTTTGAGCATGTGCTATATCAAAATGCTATCACCTGCCAGGGCGGGCCTGATTCCTCCATACAGCACTGTGGTGGGCAGACCCCTTGCCTGTCCACAAGCAATGCTCCAAGTTGGAGGTTGGTAGGTGACAAAGAAAAAAATGATGGTTGCTTTTGAGGTGGCATGCTCGTGCCTCCCTTAAGCTGTACAGCTGAAGCTCAAGCTGCTAGTGTCCTGTGGCAGACAGTGAGAGGCTGCTTGCACAGATGCGCGTCCCTTTCCGTTCTTCCCTGCGAGCTCTTATCTGCTGTCAGAGCTACTGATGCTTCTTGTCATTTGCGTGGATGGAGAGTGTCACCTCTCCTGGGGCAGCTATAGAAAGAGAGTTTTTATCGTGTCAGTTATGGGATCTGTCAGAGGCTGCTATTATGCTCTGCTTAAAAGAGCCCATCAGCCTGTCAAGTTCACCAAACCTAATAAACTGTTAAACTTTAAGGTAATGTGTTTCTTTCCTTCCTGCACAGATCATGTTTTGTACTTTGAACACTCATAAGGTTGATATGGACAAGCTGTTAGGTGCGCAGATTGGCCTTGAGGATTTTATATTTGCCCACATAAAAGGACAACGAAAAGAAGTGGAAGTTCTTAAATCTGATGATATGCTTGGGCTTACCGTTACAGACAATGGAGCTGGCTGTCCCTTTATAAAGGTAAATTTATTTTCCAGTTAAATGCTTTGTTCTGTAGAGGTTTCTGTTACTATGGTAGATTAATTATTACTTTAATGATCCTCTAGAACTATCAAGCTGTTTAGCCTATGGCAAGCACCAGAAAAAGTTGCTTTTCCTTAGATTCATCATTTGAAATTAGTTCAGCTATTTCTGTACTGTGTGTCATTTTGAAATTAGGTCGTTTGTTGTTTCTGTGATGTGTGTGGGCTTTATGGTATGACCGTTAAGTTGTGTAACCAATACCAAGATGATAAGTGTTGCATACTGCTTATGTCTGCCTCCTGTTTTTTTTTTTTTTTTTAGTGAGTTTTCTGACATCATTGATTAGATCCTTATAGCACATCTGTCACTCATTGTAACAAGATTGTATTCTTTCAGTCTTTGAGTGTTCACAGGGTAAAATCCTGCATGCTCTGTAAGAGCAAGTGCAAGTGCAGAGAACTTTCAGCTTTCCAATACTGGCATTGCCTTAGGTAGGATGGATTAAAAGGTGGTAAGGACATGGATTAACAGAGTTCACCCCAA
>PPHD01017100.1:0-15226 GCA_002909625.1 Bambusicola thoracicus
AGGGAGGGGGGGAGGGTTTTTGTTTGTTTGTTTGTCCCATTATTGCTTTACACATCACTAAATGAATATTTATCAAATGTTTTTTTTTTTTTTCCTAACCTCATATTTTCTCTGCCAAGGCTAAAACATGTAGACAAAAAATATGTCATGGAAATTACAAATGGGTGTATAGGCTATAGGGAAATGATGTATGTAATGAATTAAATCTGCAGATTAGATAGAGAATACTAATGAGTTTACACAATACCAGAGCAGGGTACGCAGATTCACCAGAATCACTGAGCCAGATCAAGCAAGTTTATACTCTCTCATTCTTTCTCTTTTTTCCTTCCTCTGCAGCCTGAACAGATTAATTACTGGTTCACTGCAAGGTTAATAATCACTACCAACTGCCAGATTCACTTAAGAGTTTACAACACACTGAAACTGCAAAGCTAAGGATTTTTGAGAAGTCATCTCTTCCAGTAAAGAGAAAACTGAGATTCAGGCAGTACTTCACAGATATAAATCCAGATCTACCACAGCTGTTTAACTGGCTAACAAAACAAACAAACATGGAAAAAAAGAAAAAATAGTTAAAAATGATGCCCCTTCCCTCCTTTAATGTAATGAAGCACAGAAAAAGAGGTTGGAAAAACAGTAGACTGCAAGTCTGACGTACAGTTTTCATTATTTATTCTGAAATATTTTAAGATATCAGTACATAAGTCACTCAGAAAGTAATGCCTCCTGTTTATTTCCATGGACTATACAACAGATACAAAGAGCGCAATAACACTATTTGATATAAGAAATTCTCAGCTACAAAACACTACTTTTCACCAGAGTCCCCACCATTAGCTATGCCTGTATGTCATGCTCATAAAAGTCTGCATGTCCATCTGGAAAGTGGGATGTCCTTCACATTGCTGGGATCACTGATGAAACACACCACCTACAACCTCACTGTGCTGACATCCACTGCTCACATCCCCATAAACACTCAATAAGCATCAATGAATTTCAGTAAGTGTTATTTTTTTCTGCATGGAGGAATTCTGTGCCACACCTATGCTTCACATGTTCTTCCATATCAGACACCACATTGTCAGACTGTCCCTCCACTGCTATCTGTCAAATGACAAATAATTTAATAGAATATTGGTGGAAAGGTTCAACCTCTACCTCCTGACCACCAACATCTGTCTATGACATTAAGAGCCAATGTAATAGAATAGGAGGCATTACTTTCAGAGCAGCCCTCATATTAAGAGTGGTTAATTTTATGGAGAAGCATGAATAAGAAAACGGAAGGAATCAAATCACCAATGTGAGGTTGAGGAATAAAGGAAAAATATCAGATATACATGAATATATGTAAGTGTATGCATATGTTGGGGTGGAGGATTGAAGGAAAAAGTCTATTATAAATGGTTGGGCTTCCTAGGAAGCATCCTAAAGAATAATACAACAGTAAATCAGTCCTAAGCTTCATTTTTAATAGCCGCAGCACTATTTCTTTTTCCTCTGTAGGAAATAATGTAATATCTTTTAATATAAATAATTGAGAATCTGACAGTTCCAAGAATAATGTCCTGCAGTGATTAAGACAGACCTGTGTTTCTTCCAGACACACTATGGGGAATCTGAAATGACTCACTGAAAGAAAACCAACAAACAAACCTTAACGTCTTCTTACTGATGCACTCTTGATTACTGTAACAATGGCGGAAGCAATAAAGTTTGACACACCCTTGAATACTGGCATCATGCTTGACTGAATGGAGTTTTCTGTAGAACCAAGAGAATGAGGTTTTTCTCTGCCTTTTCTTACTCATCCACTCCCTTGACTTTCTGTGTGGAAAGTGGCTGGTGCTCTGAGGCAGGTAGGTAAAAAAGTTTTTGTTCATTCCTGCCTTGCCAATGCCTGCTGTTACCTGTTCCAGAAATTAGCTGTCATGGACCCTTGACAGCCCTAGCAAATGCCTCTTGAACACTGAAAGACATGGAACATCATCCACATCCCTAGGAAGCCTGTTATCTTCATAGCAAATAATATTTTTTCTAAATATCAGTTTGAATGTCCCCTGGTGCAATTTTGTGCCATTTCTGCACATCCTATTATTGCTTATCAAGGAGCAGTTCTCCCAATCTGTACACATATCTGGGATTGCAGTGACTGAAGTGTAACACCTTAGGTCCCACTTTTCAAACCTGTCCAGGTTCTTAGGTCCCTCTGAATGGCATCCCTTCTTTCTATGGTATCAGCTGTACCACTCAGCTTAGCGTCATCAGAAAACTTGCTGAGGATGCACTCAATCCCATTGTCTAGGTAGTTGTTAAAAATGTTGAAGAGCACTGGTCCCAAGATGGACCCCTGGGGTGCACTAGTCATGACTGGCCTCCACATGGACATAGAGCTGTTGACCATGACTCTCTGGCTGCAGTCTTCCAACCAATTCCTTATCCACTGAATAGTCTGCCCTTTAAATCCATATCTCTCCAATTTAGAGGTAAGGATGTGGTATAAGATGATGCTAAAGGTCTTACACAAGTCCAGGTGGATGACGCCTGTTACTCTTCCTCTGTCCACCAATGCTGTCACTCCATCATAGAATGCTACCAGACTGATCAGGCACAATCTGCCCTTGATAAAGTCATGCTGGATGTTTCATATTGCCTCCTCATCTCACATGTGCTTTAATATATCTTCCAGAAGGATGTGCCCCATAATCTTTTCAGGCAGAGAGGTGAGGCTCACTGACCTGCAGTTTTCTGGATCTTTCTTTCTCCCTTTCTTAAAAAATTGGAATGACATTTCTCTTTTTCCAGGCTCCAGGGAATTCACCTGACAACCATGACTTTTCAGATATGATGATGTAGAGTGGTTTGTCAACCACATCGGTCCGTTCCTTCAGGACCTTGGAATAAGTATAGCCCCACCCTGTGTACTTGCATACATTTAGTCTCATGAACAGGTCTCAGACTTGTTCTATTCTTACAGGGGGAGGGATTTTGCTCCCCTAGTTCTTGTGCGGAAGTACAGGGACATGAGGGATGTGGGAAGCCTGACAGCCAGAGAAAACTTGGCCAAAGAACTTGTTGAGTACCTCAGCCTTTTCTATGTCTGTTGAAACCAATTCTTCCTTCCTGTTTATAAGAGGGGGTATACATTCCTTTGCCTGTTACCAGTGTACCTATAGAATTCTATCTTGTTATTTTTCACATCCCTTGATAATTTCAGTTGCATATGTACTTTGGCTTTCCTGATCCCATTTCTGCATATCCAGATGGGATCCCTATATTCTTCCCAGGCCACATGTCCCTGCTTCTACTGCTTGTATAAGAATTTCTTTTTATTTAGTTTGACCAGCAGGTTCTTGCTCAGCCATGCCGGTTTCCTTCCTCCTTTGCTTGATTTCTTATGCTGGGGAGGGAGAGCTCTTGTGCTCTCAGGAAGGTGTCCGTAGAAGGCTGCCAGCTCTGATCTGTTCCTATATCCCTAAGGACAGTTTCATTTTTATATTGTGGGACCCATAACTGCACACAATATTCAAGGTTATATTTAGTACCAGTGCCTAATACAAAGGGAAAACCACCCCTTTTGATCAGTTGGCCATGCTATATTTAATATATCCCAAAATGTATTTTGTCCTCCTGGCTGCTAGGGCACACTGCTGGCTTATGCTGTGTCAGCATTAGTCACTGCTCATTTCCATGAGATTTCCCCACTTCTGGGGCCTTACCTCCTACCAGGAGAGCCACTAGTTTTTTTCTGAAGTCCCCTGGAGAACCCTTCTCTTCAGCACCAGCTATTGTTTTTTCAAGGACTCCAAAGGCCTCTTGTTTCCCAGTCTAAATAATCTATATAAGCACATCACATGGTAAGCCTTCCAACTGATGATTCTATCTCATGTCTCTATTACCTGTAGGAATCAGGACATGCCACTTGTTTCTAGTCTTGGTGCTATCAAGATCTACAACACGCCTGCCCTGGGAATTGAAAAGTTCAGTTTCAGACATTCATCTCCAGAACACATACATGAAATTATTAGCCACAAGTTAACATTCACAATTTAAACATCTTTTTTCTTTTTACCTATGACACCTTGATGGAAAAGTCTTTATGACCAGAGCACTCTTCACATGAAGGAGATCAGAAAATATATGTTATGTCCAACAGTGCCTCACAGGTGCAAAACTATCAAAGATAGATCTTGGGCAGGGAAGGCTTATAGAGGTTTCTTTTATACTTTTACAAATACAGATTATGTCCAGATAAATGAAATCTCACCTAAATCTTAGTGTTTCTTTAAGGTGAGACAGCTTTGGCAGTATAAAAGCAGTGAGGGTTAGGCAGACTTAAGCTGAACGAAGCCCTTATTCTCACTCTATAATAAAAAGGAACAGCGCTACAGAAAAGTCATCCTTTTTGAATGACCTCCTCACCAGTACCTCAAGAGACATTAAATGTTTTTATTCTCCCTATGATTAGGACTGTTTCTAAAGGCAGAATTTAAACCTGAGTGAGACTTGAAATCTAGTAATATGTATCCTCTTGAAATCTCTTTGACTTCTCCCTTCCAGAGTGACAAATACACGTCTTTGTTGTTCTGCTTTGTCACTGAGGTTTTCACTGAGTGAAAACCATCACTGAGTGAGCAGTGCGTCAGTGTCTCAGTCAGCATCGCTGAGTGTTTTTGTACTTTAGTTCTTTGTAACATTAGATGCAATTATGTGAAAAATAACTACAAATAATAAATAAATAAATAGATGACAAAAATGTCTTAACTTACTTTCAAAGAACAGTTCTGCTCAGAGAACTAGATCTCAACCTTCAAACTTTCAATGCTACATTCTTCAGCCCCTTCTTCTTTAGCAAAATTCTTCTTACCCAAAACAGTTTAATATACACCGGAGGTACAGAACAAGTCACGTTTTGCTCAGATTCATAACTGTCTGAAGAACTCCCTTTTGAGAGAAAACAGTGATTTTTGTTTTCTACTAGAGATACATGAATGTGAGAAAACAAAACAAAATAATAAATTTTGAAAGCTGTTCTTGTTTGACCTTCTCCATGGAGAAGTACATAATATGCACGTGTATATATGCGTATAACTGTACAGATACGCAAATTTGTTTGCTACTCAGGTATTATATTTATAGCAAACCTTCATGGGCCACTATCCGCAATCAGTTAAACTACTTTCTAATATTCAGTTTGTCTGAAGTTTCTTTTTGTATGTTTGTTTTCAAATATGCATTTAATTTCTTGTTTGCATATGTATTCTGACTTATTAGGGATTCATGTCTGAGTTATAGGTCACTTATGCAAAGGAGGTTTTTACAGTATGACCAGAAAGAGATAGATTTGGGATGACAGAATACTTTTCCTGCCAATGACCACACTCCTGTTCACATTTTTCTTTCTTCATCATACATTTTGGTAAAAATAATTATGCATTATTAGTATTTCTTCAGCATATGGAAAACTGATAAACAAAAAAGAGATGTTCAATTTGTCTTCAATATAGACAGTAGGAAGACATGCTGGTCATGCTCTGTGTTTGTGAGTCTTAGATCATTTTTCATAGTTCATCTCTCACTGTTACTCAACCTGTACCTATCCTTCCTACAAATTGCTACTAGAAGAAATTCAGAGTTCCAAAATGGACTTTTTCCTTGTCTTCACATATGTTTGTGAAAATCACAGGAGAATTATGTACCATCATCTTGTGTTTCTTTCACATTTCTTATCTTTCTTTTCAACAACATTAGCATTTAATATCCTCAGTTTCCTTACTGAAAACTGCATTGTTTATGATTCATTTACTTGCAAATGCAAATTATAAACAAAGTCTCTGAAGCTGTACTGCTTCTACCATTGATCTACTCGATGATTTCTTGTTTCTACAGCTACACTACTGTTTAGTTTACTAGCACTGAAGGAGGTTGGTAGAATGGGGACATTTAAAATTAAAAAAACTGGACTTTTTGAATTTTTCAAGTCCTCAGAAGTTTGCTTTACCTCCAAATTCTTGGAGAGATTTGTGTTAAAAATAAGACATCAGTTCATTTTAAATTGCTTGGCTTTCTGTAGAAGAGTTAGATGCCCTACTCACACCCAGTCCGTACATTTTGAATGTGGTCTGCAAGGTTAGCAAATAAGATCATATTTCATATTAACATCAGTTTGAATTCTATCCAAAATGCACATTAAAGAGATCTAACTCTGTCTTTCCTTGTAAGAATTATACTTAGACTTTCACAGACCTAAGTCAAACCTTTTTAACCCAGCCTACCTAGTCATTGAAGCAGCATTAGTCAAGGAGGAAGGCTGGTCTGCCACTTTGAGGTCAATTTCCAACAGAATTAATTACCTCTATTTCTGCAAAATTACTGGTGTGCTTTCTTGGAGACAAATAGGACTGGCAGACTTGCTAGCAGCAAACAGGTGGCCCCTCTGCTACTACACATCTACAGAGTGTTAAGAGCACTCTGCATGCAGTTATGACTGATGCTGGTACTGTCTAGGTAAACATGCTGTATAGTTAGACAGTTCCTACAAATGTGCTTTAAAAACACAACCCCTGCTAGGCATCACAGCATTTCTTAAACAAGGAAAAATCAATATTTTAAGTAACTTTCTACTGTAAATTGCAGGTTCTCATTAACCTTTTCAGTTCCATCAGGACCAAAAAAAAAAAAAAAAAAAAAAAAAAAGGACTAATTTAGCAATGAAATGTCAATTCAGTCTAAAATGAATCTGTTGCTGAAACCTAATTTAAGAGCTCTGGGTCTCACCTTATCAAAATATATTCATTTAAATGCATACTCTGACTTTTGTTGCTACATCAGACTAATTTGAAAAGCAAGCTTTCAACTGCAGTGTGAAGGGCTGGTGGAAAATGTGCAGGGGAAGCAAGGGGAAAGAAAGGGCAAGATTGGCTTTTCTGCTAAATTCTACACTAGTGTGGTTTTATTATTTTCACCTAACATGTTAGTTAATTATCCAAATAATTATTCAAATAACACACTACTATTTTAGTGTATTTGAAGCAGAAATCTAGATTTAAAAATCATAGTGAATGTGATGTTCTGAATAATTATGTTTTCATCTGTGACACTCGAAAACTGTGATTTATTTTGATGTTTCCATTCAGAATTTATGTAGCGCTAAGAGCACCTAATAATAACCTGGTGGTTGGTAAATGAGCACTACTGTCCCAGTGACAAAGCCAGTGAATTAAGCTTGATAAAATAATATATATATATATAATTAAGTTCAGCATTTCCTCTGTTGCTGTCATCCACTCTTGAATGTATTCCTACTGAGTTTGTTATTACAAAGTCTGGCAGATGTTACTTCACTGATTGCAAATTTCTTCTTTTTACTACTTAAAGTGTGCAATTTCAGGTCAGTGACTAGACTCTCAACTGAACCAGATTTCTAAGCATGTGCTTCACCTCAAACTGACTTAGAACAACTAGAATGAAGCTGCCAAAAAATAGCAAACGGAGGTTGGGAAGGCACCTGAATGAACTGGGGCCTTGGAAGAAGATAGAATTCAGTACAACAAGCAGCATATTGTATTAAAGCTTCTTAAGTGATTCTGACTGGCTGATATAACATCTTCTGTGTATCTTCTCCTTAGGAGTTTAATTCTGCACCAGTAAGTGATTAACTAGATTGAAGAAGCAAAAACAAAGAATGGCCCTTGAATCATTGCAAGTATTTGAAGTCTGTGAATGGAGAATTGGTAACAGATAACCTAGTGATGAGACACAGGTGTACAGTGTTAGGGAAAACGTATTGTACTTTGGTATATATATATAGATAGATAGATTCTTTCTACTTGAAAATACTTCATAGTACTGTTCTTCTACTGTATACCTGTAATATTCAGTTCCTTTGCTGACAGGATATTTTATCTTTGGTGCTTTTGGTGGATTTATTTTTTATCAGCAGAATTTGTTCCCCCCCAGAAATCTGTAGGAGTAGATATCATGTTAGGATCTTTCTAAATAATCACTGTTTATAATGCCTAAAATAAAACCAATGTCTCACTTTACTGTCTCATAATTTAAGTCTTACAGATGATTCTCCATTACATCCTTCATTTATACTTCTAGCACTCAAATAAAAATGAAGATCTTTCCTAGGAGTAAATAACAAGTATTTGATGGTTCTTCTTCATTTTAAAGTAAACTGCATAGTTAACTGACCAGGCAACATTTTTGATTCTATAAATATTTTTCATTCAAAAACATGAAAAAAAAATTATCACAGTCTATTACTTTCTTGACAAAACAGTGAAGCATAATAAGATAAAGTCCCTGTGTAAAATGTTCTGCAGTTTGGTGAATGGAAAATGCTTATGCTATTTTGAAATTCCTAACGCCTCAGTACAAGCAAGGCATAGAAGCATGATCTTTTACCTCCTGAGTTGCTATAGTTCTTCTATATGATCACAGAGAGGCTGGCAATATGTTCACAGTCTTCTGAAAATAAAGCACTGTCTAGCTGTTAAGCCACACAAACTTTCAGAGCAGTCAGTCCAGAAAAAAAAAAAAAAAAAAAAAAAAAAAAAAAAAAAAAAGTCAAATACAGGCATGTCTTTGCTTTTCTTATCTGTTTGAATGCCTGTGGTTCTATCCTCAAAATTAGACAAGCAAGAAAGTAAACAAACAAACAAAAAATAATAATAATAATAAAAATGTTCCTGAGGGAGTGTTCTTCAGATTTTTGGAATGTACAAAGGCATGAGAAGTTCTGCAGCATAGAACTGATAAATTGGAAGCTCAGCTGTTGACATGAATCTGTTATACTGTTTAGTTGACAAAGTTAAATTTTTAAGATTAACAGAAGTGCTAGAAAATGTATCCCAAGCTCATCTTTAAAGGACCTTTCAAATATATGCTTTCTTGGACATCACTTAAGTAACCATTTGTGAATATATGTATAAATGCCAGATCATGAGAGTCCTAAAAACCTGCATTTGTGAATGGCAGCTCTTTGTTTAGGTGTCTAAATAAAATTGCTTAACAGGTTTATATCTATGTTGGAGCTCCCTCTAGTAGTTATGACAAAAGGCGTGCCATTTGCCTGGAGGGATAAAGTCAATTGAAATACAAGAAGCACAAACGAAAATGAAAAATGATCATTTTCTTTAAATAAGTTTAATTTATGTAAGGAGAGGGAGCAGTGGGAGAGGTCCTAGTAGGAAGTCTGTGAAACAGGTGATGATTTTCTGACCCGCTATCTTTCACTAGCATGATGTCCAATACATTAAAAAGAAAAATCTGGTGAAGTAGAATTTATAGAACTATGAATACAGAGGACACAATAAGGAGGAACATCAATTACTTTTCTCAGACAATCCAGTCTTGTATGTTTATATATTAAAAAAAAGAAAAAAAAAAGAATAAATAAGTTTCTATATCTTTCTGCATTGTCTTATAATTATTGTGCATTATTGTAATTGTCTGTATTAAATATACTTAAAAATATATAAATGAATACAGATACTACAGGAAAAGAAAAATCTTTCCATGAAAGTTGCTATCAGCCATAAGCATATTCTGTATGTTAAGAAATTGTCCTCACTGTCATGCCATTTCAAAATTTTTGGAAGTGTATGGAAAAAAAATGTGCTTTGCACAGCAGAATGCTGGCATTTCATAAGCTGATTGCACTGCATGAGCTAATTAGTTGTGTTTCATAAACAAGTAAGATGGGGCAAATTAATTTAGTTATTTAAGAATCTCCTGGATGGAAAACTTCAGTGGACATGTTTTTGTTTTTTTTTTTAGCCCCTTTTTTTTCCAGTTTTTGAGTTTGCATTTTTCCACTGGGGAAAAAAGGAAAAGCATTTTTATACATGAGTTGCCTGATTCCTTCAAAGATACCTTGGTGCATGACTTCTACTGCATCACCTGTTAGTCTCTTATGGAAAACTGGTGGCTTCCTGCCAGAAATAAATTTTCCAAAGAGTGGACAGTTGGTGCTGACCTTCTGCAAACTTTCAGTCAGTGATTCTGTCTGTAGGCTCTGAACATGTCCAAAAATATATATATATATTTTCAGCTTACCTTCAGCTGCTGTCTTGCAGCAACACTTCCATGTTAGCATCTTTGTTCACTGGTTTCACCCTATTTATCCTCTTACACTAAGTATGTTCTTTAATGTTACAAAACAAAGAATGTGTTGCTACCTATTAAATGGAAAATAATAAGTAGGAAGAAGTAGGATAAAATACATGGATTTTAGAGCAAAGTTACCAAAGAAACAAACTGTGCAATGCATGTTGAAAATGCATCTTAAAAGTATTCATCTAGGAAGAAAAACTGTGAGAAATCTTGTGCTATAAATATTATAGACATATTACTACATGGAGCTGGGGATTCTAATTGCATAGAAAAAAACTTTTCTCAGATAACTTCTTCAACTTCTCATCATATTCTTCTCATTCTCCTCCCAGATACAATAGCTCTGGTTTCCATCATTCATTCAGGCCAGTTACAATGATAGAAGACTGTCTGAAGTTGATGTTTCTCTTATTTAAAGCCTTTTTCTATGTTTAATTCCCCATTCTACCCTCAAATCTCCATAAGCAGGGTTAGTATATCAGGCAATCATTCAAAATGTCACAAATGAATACTTTAATTGTTTCTTATGTATAATATTTCATTTATGATAATAAAATATTAATTTTCATATGTTCCATTAAGTCTTCCAACACAGTGGGTTTCACTAGCCTTATAGGCCAAACATGTTCTACTAAAAATAACAAGCCTGGAACTATTCTTTTATCCAAAGAATTAGTGGCATGAACTGGCATCACTGACAATACTTGATACTGAATCTCCAATCACCCACCTGTAATGTTTTTCTATTCCTGAAATGGTATTCTCTTGTGTGTGTTTCATTCAAATAAGACAGCAGATGTGTTGCAGGTCAGTGTTTGTAACACTGAACAAGAGCTTGGATTCTATGTGCTAAAGAGTAACTAGAGAGTATCTGAAAGTAGTTTTCTGGGAGAATTTGGAAGGAATGTTCTAGTCGTTTCATTCTTGACTTATTTCTAGTGATTCCATCTGTGTGCCACCCCCTGAACAGTCTCTGGGCATTTGTCTTGTACAGCACTGGTTAGGGCAAGACTGTACTGGTGAATCTCCTTAAAATAAGCAGCAAGAGACCTCTTTGAATGATCTGTTAGAGAGGTGGTCACCCAGGTAAGCCCATGCATGCTTCTGATGAACACTAGAATATTTTAGAATCTCTTCATCTTAAGAAATAAGGGCAGTACTTGGAATACTTAGTTTTTGTACTGTTGTGTCACTTAGAGATTCCAAGATGGAACTGGTTGCTCAGATCAGCAGAAGCAATGGCTGGCTGTACAAAGAAAGGATTAGTGTAAATGAATGTAACACATATGAAACTATTTTCATACTAATTTAGAAGAAAAGAATTAATATGAACATGTTTTTTTTTGTTTGTTTGTTTGTTTGTTTTTTGTTTGTTTAATTAAATCATTCAAAAGGTCATTAGTTTTGTAGAGTATAATCCACAAAATTGCAGCAGTGGATTCAAGTCCAACAGCACTCAGAGAGCACAGGTTTTGCTGCTCAGGATGGTCCTTATAGAAGTTCACTTACAACTGCAGAAGTATTTAAGAGAAAGTTGAAAAAGAAACTTGGAAGATGTGTAGTGTTCCATAAACCTGTTCCATTCCTTACCTACATCCCTCTGCAACAACATATATTTTCATTTTGATTTCTCTCCCAAGTACCTTCTAAGTCTTATTCTTTGAAGTCTTCTGGAATAATTATTGGAGGTGATTTATTAAGAGGTCCCCCTCTTCAGAGAAAGTGCATATTTGAGGCAACTTCCAGAGCAGAATACAGTGGATGTGTGAAGAGTTGTTCCATGATGACTCCCTGCCAGCAAAACCTGCAGTCTTGAAGTTGGCAAGACCAGGGGAGCTTGATGTGTTGACTCTAAGAGAAAAAGCATGGAAGATGGAGCATAGTGGAAACACCGCACCCAGGCTGTGTGGAATTTGGTGATTCAATGGAACTGAAAAACTGCATAGTTGCTACCCTGTCAAAAGTCAAAAGTTTTGTTTTCTTTCTTTTTTTATTTTATTTTTTTTCTGAAAACACATATCTGGGTAGCAAAACACATCTCTATCCCAAAGGCTATCTCCACTTAAGAAATTTTTAAAAGCACAGCAAGAAGATATTATACTAATTGCAACAAAAAAAATATGTATGACCACATGAAAGTCAGAAAATAGTACAAAACTGGCTTAAGAGAAGAGACATTCTGGGAAAGGGACCACCACAGACAAGCTTGGAGGACATCGCTGACTACTAGGATAATTTGGTGTGCCATACATCTCTTCCCCAGTAAGTTGAGCATCACTCAGAATCTAAGCTCAGTCTCCTCAGCCTCTCTGATATCTAAGGACAAGCTGGAATGCAAGAGGGCTTATTTTCTTTCAAACCTTTTTACTCTACAAGTCTCTTTGGAAGAGCTCTCTGACTAAACACATTTCTGAGACTTCCAAAACATGTTAAAAGGATTTAAAGGATAGGTATCTAAAGAAGTGTGTAAGAGTTTGGGATCAAACTCCAAAGTAAGTTCATGAAAGCCTAGTTTCCTGCATGCCTTTTAAGAGAGACTACTGCAATAGCTAGCAATCAAGTTCCTTGAGACTGTATAACAAGGTTGGAAAAGCTAATTTTCCATAAATAATAGAGTCAGACATTGTAGGAAGTTTAATATAGTGTATATTTAAATGGATGGAGCCCAAATAGTAAATCTCTCTTTTCTTCCTCTTGGCTATTTTAGTGCAGTCTATTTGTAGACATAACTCCAAATAAAGACTGACAAAGAAACATTGGTAGCTATAGACTGTGTTTAAATGTGCAGCTGAGTCTTTGCATGCTGTATTCATTACACTTTTTTCAAGGTCGCCTTTTGTCTTCTATTTATGGCTTTTATTTGTAATTACTCAGATCAAAATGACCACTAAGTAAAACATAGCAACTTAACACAGAAAGACAGCTGGATAGAGGTACTCTGCTGCATTTTCTTTTCCTACCATTAAACCTGTAGTTTGCAAAAAAATAGCTCATTTTATTTTTAATATTTTTTAGTGAAAGTCATGTCTAGGAATCTGATGTTCTCATTCCTTTCTGAAAACGAAAGATTTTTACAGCAAAATCAATTTTCTGGTTTTGATTTTAAATCCTAATAAATAACTGAGTGAAATGACTTATATAAATTGTAAATAAAGACAAACAGGTTCAAATACTCAATTAAAATGGCAATGTTTACTGTTTGTTTGTTTGGTTGGTTGTTTTGTTTTGTTTTGTTTTTTGGTGGTGGTGTTTATTAATAAATATAGAATGATTTTAGAGTCAAGAACTTTTTTCCAAAGAAGCAAGGAAGCAGCCTTGTATGGTTAGTCACGATAATTGATGAGATCATGTGAGAATGTGGGCATGTTTATTCCAACAGGTTTATTTGATGGAGGACTTCTAGGCTGAGGGACAATCACAAGAAATTCCTAGTCAGTTGTACTAACTGATAAGGAAAGAGTCAGAATGTGGGAATTTTCATTCAAACAAGGTTGTTTGAGTGAGGATCTCTGGATCAGGATGACAAGCAATAAAGAAGGGGAAACAATAAGCAAAACACTGAGACACAGACTTTAAAAAGCAAAAATGGAGACAGTAACAACATTAAAAAGAATAAATAAATCCCAGTCACACTAGTTGACAAGTTATGAAACTACAGGCACCACTTTCAGGAAGATCAGCCTGGACTTTGCAGCTGATAAGATCATGAACCAGAGTCCCCCAGGCTGGGGGGGTGCAGTGACTACAGTGACTGCAGCTCTTGCTAGAGAGCTCTAGCCAAATGCTAGAGTCAGTGGGTTCTTCTACTCCCAGCCATGGGGCAGGAGCAGTGTGTTTTCCAAAACCAGCTTCTAGGTGGGACAGTGAACAGGGTTGCAGGTCACAATAAAAATGTGTTAGTGCTTGTATGTATGCAGAAAGTTTCAGGCTGGACTAGATGGTGGGTAGGCCCATTGTGAAACAGGTGTGAGGAAACTGGATCCAGGCAATGGTGCTGGAACGACAGAGTTCTCAGTAGATCTGTGAGTGTGTGTAAACCTGGAGAGTGTTCTGTGTGTGCCTTCACTAGTGAATTTCTATCTCTGCCAGACTGGAATCATCTATTTGAGTCCTGTGCCCAAGTGCTGTTTAAGGCACCCTGTGTGACCTGCTGTATCAGTGTCTTATCTCTCTCTGTGTCTGGAATACGTGTTCAACTTTGCTACTGGTTCAATCTACAAAAAGGGATACTGCTTCCATGTCCCCAAGTCTGGACAGGGGCTGAGTCACTGGCCGCCAGGCTGAGCTTCATCAGCTGGGAAGAAGCTACTGTGGCAGGAGGAGATGGCCATGCTTCTTTATCTCACTTAACAATTAAGTGTGTTATTTTGTTTTGTTTTGTTTCCGCTCATGTAGGGGTTGTAGCTCTCCAGACTCTATTGGAACTGTATCCACTTACAATTAAGTGGACATTTTTATTTTGCCCTCACGAACATTTGTATGTAATTAGAATTATTGCTAATTAAACATTACTGCACATAAGAAGAAAGGAAACCTCTAATTGAGATTTTGGTCTTCAGATACACTGAAAATTCAGTCATATCTTTAAATTGTTCCTTAGACATTTTAAGATACTGTACTCTTAATTCATATAACAAAAAAAAAATTAATTAAAGATAATATTATTCACATTTGCTTGTATATAACCAGAACATTAAACTCATGTCACACTGAAACGGTGTTTTAATTACTGTGAAGGAGTATAAAGAAACAGTTGAAAAGTAAAAAAAGGACAAGTATTGTTTTTTTCTGTATTTAGTGTGTTTAGCATTTCTCCCTCAGTCAATATAGAATAGAACCGATAGAAGATTTGCAAACTCAAAGTGATATTGGCACTGGAAATGTGGGAATTTGACTGTATGGTAAGACATAAAAGTTATAATCCTAGAACTTTTTTTTTTTAGATTATAAGCACACAATTTCTTCCTTGTATGTACTCTGGAAGAGCTGCCACATAATTGGATTTTGTCAATTTTGATTAGATGAATTATTAAGAATCTTAATGTTTGGTCCAAGGTAATAGCACTATCTCTAACCACAGCACAAATACACATATATT
>PPHD01017101.1:0-15225 GCA_002909625.1 Bambusicola thoracicus
ATGATGATCAGGTTAATTTACAATTCCATTCACTATTCATGATCATATGATTAAGCAATTCACATTTCACTAATACTACTGAAATTAAATATCAAGGTTTTATTTTATTTTACATTGCAAACACTGACTCCTTTAAACCAGTGATGCCAAGATGTTCATTGGTGTTAAGGAACTCTTAGACTAGAAGTGTACCATATAGTACTGCAGGGTCAACATCTACAAATCTATATGCTAGATTAAAAAACCTCAGAAAAACCTTATGAGGCTCCAAGAAGTTATCCCAGCTCACACCTGATAAACTCAGAAGTTTATCGGAACACACCTGATAAACAGTCAGAAGCCAGGCTGTAGGTTGCTTCTGTCTCTATCTGATGGACTTTGGCATATGCATGGTCAGCTCTGGTTGCATTTCTGGAAAATGTTAGTGATCAAAGACAATCTATGCATGTTAATGATCGCTTCGTGGATACCATGCATTCAGAGGATAACTCAATCTCACTGCTCACTTGGTGTAAAAGGATGAATGCTATTAAGTAGAACCTCTGTAATCTGATCTTTGTTGTGCTAGTTTTGGCAACAGTGATTCTGGCAGGATGAACATTGCCTATTTAAACATCAGTGTTTAAATAGGCAAAAAAATCAAATTTTTCTTTGTTTCTAAAGACATTCACTGAAAACTGGAAGTAAATTGCAAACGTTATCTAAAACTGCAAAAACCAATGTCTGAATGTTTAAGAATGTACTTACCTACAATTGAGAGAAGTGGAAAAAGGGAAAAGTGGAGACTCTTTTCCAAAGTGGGTAAGTTATTCTAGGTAGTATAATAAGCTTCTGTTGTTTCAGGAAGAAAGGAAATCAATTATGTGCATTCTAGCAACTGTATGGTAGCTTGTTTCAGATTTCTACTTCATTATCAGCTTAACTTACTTACTTTCAAATTTTATTTGGTAGAAATTACCTTGATAAAGTTCAGTAGAAAAATGACAGTATCTACCGACTGATGTAGTCATGAATCAATTGGGGAATGTCAGAATATATTTCCATTTTAAAATGTGTTTGCAAGACTGCCATTAGTGTTTTGTGCTCATATTAAGAAGAGAACATACTAAAACTGAATAGTCTGCAAACTCACAGCAACTAATTATGGTGTTTAAAAAATATGTTTTTTGCCACATGGCATCTCTCTTTCATTTGAGTCTCTCCTCAACAGTCTTACCTCCCACTAGTGATTTATAAACAGTGACAAGGCTATATGTATCTGTGAAGAACTGTAAGATTTAAGAAGCAATATTTCATACAAACAGTATTTCCAACCAAAACATCAAGAATCTGGAATGGATCCCAGGCAGTTTGCATCTAAATTATTTATTCATTTGGAACCTGAATCGCGTATGTATTAAGAATCAGAAAGATAATTATAGATTATGAAATGGATACAGTGAGATTCACTGCAGAGTAAGGAAATGAATTTGGGGGTCTGGAATATATGAAGAGTGTAGTGATGGGCTCAGTGAACAGATTCTGAATAAGAAGCTTACCCATTAACATATTAAAATGATAGCATTATTTGTGTAGATGTTGTAAATGGTGCTAAAAGATTTGTGGACACAAAAAACAATTTATCTGCTTTGGCTTGAGCTGCAAAGCTGAGCAACATGAGGAAGTAAAATGCAGATGTGTTGTTCAGTGCAAACCTCTGTCATTAAAGTTCTTGCTTGCTCTCCAGAGCAGAACACAGACAACACATGGCACATCTCAGCAGCCTATAAATCAAATGAGTCTGAACAGATTTGCATTGCATAATATGTCTGTTCCACTTCCAAATATAAAAAATTTCCTGCTAATTACTGAAAATCATCACTTTCAGCAGCTTTTAGCCCTGTACACTGCAGAATTAATCTCTGCTTGGGAAGCATGTCTCAACTGGAAATAGATATTCCATGCAAGTGCTTAGATTGTTGTATTTGGATGTGTCTGGTTTAAGATACGTAGACAGATCTACTCTCTGTTTGCTACAACAAGCTGGTATTTCTCAAGAATTTTGTCTTCCATTCTGACTCCTTTCTGCATCAGTTTAAGTACTACAACTCAGTACTACAACTAACTTGCATTAGAAAGGTAAATAACCAATTTATTTTCCTCATTGTTACAGCTAGTGCAAGAAGTATTGGATGGAAATAATTGATGTTACAAAGTAAGAGCAAAGTAAAGATCTTACCAATATCCTCGGCTGGTAGGAAAGTTCCCGAAGGGAGGATCTCCAGATAGAGATCCTTCCTCCTGGAGAGTCAGCCCTTAAATGGGGTCGAGGAGGGGTGGAGCCATGCTCCAGCCCTTCCAGTCACTTAGGTGAGATTGCATTCACCTGTGCCCCTGCGGCTGACTCAGTGCTCGCCTCAGGTGGTCAATCAGAGGTTCAGGCCGTGATTCAACAGTTCCCATACACTCATGTTTCCATTAAATTTAATATCAGGTGTTTTATATGAGATTATCAATCCATATTTTAATTCTTCTTCTTCATATGAAACTATCATTAAAGATATCTCAGTCTTGTTGCCTTCCATTAGAAATTTAGATATGAGTCTTTAAGCTGTTGTAAAGACTACAATACAAATTGAGCCAGAGGTTTAAATGACAGAACATGCCTGAGACCCGTACATCCACTATCATAGCTACCAATTCTCTAGATATGGTGGTGTCTCTCTTTTAGTGTGATGAGACATTAATCATGAAGCTCTTTCTTACTCTAGTTCAGGTAAATGTAAGGACCTAACCCTGTTCTTATTTATTAGCCTGTCCTGCATAACTGATCACTTATGCTCTTGCTCTTGCATGTCTAGTCTCATCACAAATTGGGCAAAGTCAATTGATAGGTCCAAGCAACACAGAAGAAAAAAAACTATTATTCCATTCTTTATTCATATACTCACAAACGAATGTAATTTTTAAATATATGTGAACTAGACAAAGGGTACAGCTTTTCTGGAAGAGTTCTAAAGGCTCAAACAAACATTCATTCATTCAATCCAAACTCAAGCATACAAAATGACCTATTGAACTTTGTGTATTAGGTGAATTAGGGAATATTTATGGAATGTGTCCTTCTGTTTCATCTGTGAAAGCTTTAACTCAGACAGCTGGTGACAAGAACATAGCAGCATAACATGGTTGAAAGTACTAAGACCGATCCTAGAATGTCCATAAAGATTGACAGCCTGTGCCATATGAGAAAGTACAGATAAATATGGGCTATTTTCAGTCATGACACAGGTATTATTTACATCAATTTTTTTAAAGTTACTTAAGCACCTCAACTTAAAAAAAAATATAAATCTAGTTGCCACTTTGTACCTATTTACTTTAAGAAAACTTACAAGGTATAGAAATATATGCATACTTCTAAAGCATGCAGAAGTACTAAGATACATATCCATCCTTTGATACCTAAATTCCACCATATTAGAGAAAATAAATACTCCTTACAATATTCACTACATTTGAAAGCTCTTCCATAATAAAGTTAGAGCATTATTAAATCATTTTGTTGTAATCATTATGGCTTCAATTACCTTCTGTATTCCATATTGTATTTCCAAGCACGTATCTTGCAAGTCCTACAGTATTCTCTCCATACATTTAAGGCAGACTGCTTACCCAAAGAATCAAAGAAAAGCAAACTGTGATAGTGAAGAACTCTTCAGTCCTAGGCAAACTCTGGGCAGCATTAAGATAATACACTGAGAATAATGTTGTATCAAATCAAAAGCAGTAGGGATATGTTATTAGTTTGATACACTCAAGTAAGTTTGAATTTAGTGAAGACAGCAAGAGAGGTAACTGCATCTATTTTAAACAGTAACAATATGGACCTAACAATTACCATGACTATGTCTTTCATCTTTCATTTTTCATCTTGTCATTTCAAGAGGAAGCTGTGCTCTTGGCTATTAGACATGGATCTAGCTCCAGTACTCCCCGTTGAACAGAAACATCAAATCATCTCTACTATTTTGATATCTAATCCAGATTTCTCCCATAAAAATTCAATCTTAGTGTAAGGATCTTAACACAAAAGATCATGGAACAACACGATGGCAAAACCTGTTATGATAAAATTTATACACTGAGCCAGACACATTTCTTAGCTTACTATCAGGAGTCTATAGTAATTCACAAAAATGTAGAGATATATTTTCCTTTGACAGTCTATCTGGTAGAAAATCTTATCTTATGTCACTGCAGCCTGCAATAGCTTTATTGTGACTTCCATTCTTCAAGTGACTGGTCATCAAGAACTACAGCTGGAATCTAAGAGACTAATGGTAGGACAAAAGAATGGAAGGTACATAAGTAAGTATACTCTGATGCAACAAGGCATTAGTCCTGACTACATTACATCATGGGCCATCCAAACTAAATATTCTAAACAGTATTGTATTTAGAATATCCTCCTCTTCCCTGGTACTTTCCTCAAGTTCCCCCAGATAGTATACCATGGCTTTATATAATCACTACCATTTTCTACTTTCTGATGATATAATCACTCTTACTATTTAAATTAGGCAAGTATCTAATATATAGATATTCTTGCACAATAATGTGTTAAATTTTAAAATCTTATCCTACTCTGCAGTAGGATAATTCCCAATCTATATTTCTGTGTCAAGAAGAAATAATTAGGGATGGGGTCAGAAAAGCCAAGGCTCAACTTGAACTAAACTTGGCAAGGAGTGCCAAGAAGAACAAGAAAGGCTTCTACAGATACCTGAGCCAGAAAAGGAAAATCCAAGAGGGTGTACCCCCCTAATGAGTGACACAGGTAAGCTGGTAACAACACACAGGAGAACGCTGAGGTACTCAACAACTTTTTTGCCCTGGCCTTCTCTGATAACTGTATCATGCAGCCCTCAAATGAATGGTTTGGAAGGAGGAGACTGGGGAAACAACATCCCTTCCACTGTAAAGGAAGATCAGATTCATGACCTGAGGAAACTAAAGTCTATGGATCCTGATGAGATGCATCCCAGGTTCCTAAGGGAATTAGCTGATGTAGTCACCAAGCCACTCTCAATGATATTTGAAAAGTCACTACAGTCAGGTAAACTCCCAGGTGACTAGAAAAAAGGTAACATCACACTAATTTTTAAGACATGTAAAAAGGATGAGCCAGGGGACTACAGACTTCTCACTCTCATCTCTGTGCTTGGAAAGATCATGGAGCTATGCTAAGGCACATGGAAAGCAAGGTGGTGATACGGGAGAACCAGCATGGCTTCACCAAGGGTAAATCCTACTTGACCAACCTAGTGGCCTTCTATGATTGTGTCACTGCCTCAATGGACAAGGGAAAGAGCCACTGATGACAGCTATCTGGACTTCAGTAAGGCCTTTGACATGGTACCTCACAACATCCCTCTCTCCAAACTGGAAAGACATACATTTGATGGGTGGACTACTCAATGGACGAAGAACTGACTGCAGCATTGAGTACAGAGAGTGGTGGTCAATGGCTCAGTGTTTGGATGGAGATGGGTGACAAGTGGTGTCCTGCAGGGGGTCAGTACTGGGATCAATAATTTCTTTAATATCTTCATCAATGACATTGACCGTGGAGTCAAATGCAACCTCAGCAAGTTTGTGGATCACACCAATTTGTGGGGTGCAGTCATCATGCCTAAGGGATGGGATGCCATCCAGAAGGACCCAGAGAGGCTTGAGCAGCTGTCCAAAGCTAAGTGGAAGGTCTTGTACCTTGATCAAGGCAACTCTCACTACCAATACAAGCTGGGAGATGAAAGGATTGAGCACAGACCTGCTGAAAAGGACTTGGGGGTATTTGTGGATGGGAACCTGGACATGAGCCAGCAATGGGCTTTCACAGCCCAGAAAGTTGACTGTATCCTGGGCTGCATTAAAAGAACTGTGGCCAACAGCTCCTCTATTCTGTGTTGGTGAGGTCTCACCTGGAGTACTGTGTCTGGATGTGGAGTCTTTGGTACAGGAGAGATGTAGACATGTTGGAGCATGTCCAGAGAATGGCCACAGAAATCATTCATGGAATGGACTATCCTTACTATGAGGACAGGCTGAGAGAACTGGGGCTGTTCAGCCTGGAGAAGATAGGGTTCCAAGGTGACATGATAGTGGCCTTTGAATATCTAAAGGAGAGCTACAGGAAAGAAGGGGACAGTCTCTTTAGTAAGCTCTGTGGTGCTAGAACAATGAGAAATGGTTTCAAACTTAAACAGGGTAGATTTAGATTAGATATAACAGAAAAATCTTTTACAGTGAAGGTGGTAAGGAACAGGTAACCCAGAAATGTGGTGGAAGCCTTGTCTATGGAGACATTCAAGGCCAAGCTATACCAGACTCTGAGAAACCTGATCTAGCTGTGGATGTTCCTGTTCATTGCAGAGGTGTTGAAACAGATGACCTTTAATGGTCTCTTTCAACACCAAGGATCCACTGATTATATAACTTCTTATAAGTGTATGTAGCGACAGGACAAGGGGAAATGGCTTTAAACTGGAAGAGGGTAGATTTAAATGATATATTAGGAAGAAATTTACTGTGAAGGTGGTGAGGCACTGGAACACATTGCCCAGAGAAGTTGTGAATGCGCTCTCCCTGGAGGCACTCAAGGTGAGCCTGGATGGGGCTTTAAGCAACCTGATTTAGTGGAAGGTGTCCCTGCCTATAGCAGTGGGTTGGACCTAGATGAGCTTAAAGGTCCCTTCCAACCCAAAGCATTCTATAATTCTATGATTCTATGAAAATAAAATTATTTTTTCTTGGCAGTGAATAGCACAGAGGTTTTAATGTTGATTTGATTTTGATTGCTTCAGTCTGCACTAATTCAGCTGCCTTATCATCCACACTCTGTAGTTAATGTGCCCCAAATTAAAATCAACTACCAAATTCCTTGTTTTTCTACAGTAATTCATTGTTTTGCTATTTTCTGATTTTCTCAGTATTCTCTCCAATCATACCACTTAGTCTGTTCAGTCTCTCTTGGCAATTCAAGAACATTATCCATTTCATTTTTTAGTATTCTTACCAATCATGCCTGATTTTACACAGTTTGCAGCCTCACACTCAACAGCTCCATTCTAGAACACAGACCTATTGTATAGCCTTAACACTGATGGGTTTTATTATGTTACAAAGCGTAAGACAGCATTTGAATTTGCACGCAGAAAAACATCAGTGAACAATTAACAAAAGCTTAAAGAAAACTATACAGAAAATAGCTTAAACATGAGACATGACCAGGGATGTTTCATGGCACTCCTGAAGTCTTTGAGAAAAATATCTTTTAAGCTGCTATAATGAGTACCTAGTCTCTGAAGCTGGAAGTCTTCGAAACGCTTTGAGTCCAAATGTCAATGGCATCTCCACTTAATCTATGTGTAGTGAGATGGAGACCACTTTTCACTTCCTGGCTGATAGACAAAGGAAGGAAGAAAAAGCATACCATCTTTTAAAACTAGCTAAAAGCTCAGTGTGTGCTTCTTCTTGATCACTGATTTTAAAACCAATGTAGCTCCAATAATTTCAGTACTATCAGTTTGGATTCAGTAGAGCATGGAACAGAAGACTCTTGACTCTGAGACAAGACAGAAACATTGCTGCCTGCTTTTCTGTCCCTTTCAAAGAGCACATGATTGAGCAGGGCAGAAGATTTTGCAATTGTAACTTCCAACTGCGGTTTGTTGGCACCTTCAAGGAAGCTGTATTTGAGAGGAATTTGTATCAGCATTCAAAGGTCTTGGCTGAATTTGCAAAGCTGAAGTTGTAAGAAATAAAGGTTTTTGTAGGTCAATTTTAATCAGTCATTGCAATGAATATAGGTGTACGTCTTTGAAGTGTTTTAGCTTTTCTGTTTTTCTAATCAAGTAGACCTGGTAAGAATTGAATGAAGTATCCTCCACTGGCATACAGCTAAGCTATGATGATCCCTGAAGGACAGAACAAAGTCCTGTCTATATTCTGTAGATAGAATGAACTGAAAAGATGAAACAGATCATACCTACAACATTTGCATGTGGTAATAACAATTTGATTTTATTCCTTTACTGTTGGTCTGCACATGTTTTCATAATAAGACAGCTATAAGAGTTTTAAGTTTCAAGACTTACACCAGTCTCAATTTTACTTGATCAAGTGATGTCTCATGAAGTTTACAACAATGCAATGCTTTAAAAAGGAGATATGGAGGATTCAGTCAGACTAACTTCACTTCTAAGAACTGAGAAAAAAAATCAGAATGATTGCAAATACTTGGAAAGTGACAATGTAGTAAATAACAACCTGCATGCATTTGTCAAGAATAAACACCACACCAGCATAATTTCTGCTTATGTCAAATAGGTCTCTCAGACAGAAGAGTTTCAGTAACATCATGAATACATATCCCAGACTGGTCATAGTTGGGACAGAGTATTATGATTTTCTCTTCTGATGAAATAACTGCACAGCTAGGAAGCTGTCCTCAGTTGGTTTACTATCACCCTGAAAAGATACAAACAGCATGGCCCAGGACTTTCATCACTATTCTGCTTCTCCCTTAATTACTTGTGATGCTGGAACTAAGCATATGCTTTAAAATCTGAGAAAGACACTGAAATGGAAGGAGCTCTTGGAGATTGGGCTCAGAATGCACTGTGACTTGCTATACCAGGCAAAGCAAATTCTGTGAAGACAGCAGATCAATGGAGACAGCAGTAAATGACCACAGAAGTATATCTGAGAGGGTAACAATAAATCAAAATAAAACCCAACAATGGTTGCTACTGAATACCACACACACTTAAACTTGAGTTAAGCATTTAATTATTTCCTGCTTGCTAGCGGAAGGTAAGGATCACCATTATCACAAAGTTAATCATGTAAATTGATGACTGTGCTTTTCCTTAAACGGACAAAAATATCTGGCCATTTCTTATCTGCAAGATGTTTTCTTTTCAAGGCTGTTGGTCAGAATGATTTCTGTAACCTCTTTTTCTGCTAGAACAACATATCACATCAAAACATCTAAATGTCCTTGAAAGATAGGTACCAGACGACTGAACGTCAACATATGAAAGCAAAGGGTCCTGAAGAAAGTAAAATCTTGTTTCTCAGACAGAACCTATGAAAGTAGAATTGTAAAAGTTTAGTTGTGTTAGATACCATATCATGGCCAGATTAGGCTGCTGCTAACAAGATGTTAGCTGTATGACTATTTGGCAACATGCTTTTTCTTCACTGCTTATCATCCTGTGAAAGGTGTTACAGCAGAGTTGACAGCTATAATATATAGCTTGCTTGCTGCAAAACAGAAAAACAGAACACAGAAAAGTGACTGATTTCAACTGCGGGAAATCATAATGACCCTGTAATTTCTGTAAAAAAATTCTCAGACTGTAATAATAAGAAAAGTTTAATTTTCCATAGATTTAAGGGCTAATTTCCCCTAACTATGCATCATCTAAGAGAATCAAGTATTGTGTATTCTTGGTAGCAACCTCCATCAGATGGAACGCATAGTAGTTTGTGGGCAGTTTTTGAAATATCTACATGCATGTGTGCAGGTTTAAAAATAACTCAGTACAATCAACGTTAATTATGTATTTTGACTAGAAGTTCCTGAATGGTAGCCTGTTTTGCAATAAGGCTGTGGATACTTAGCTTTGTCTGTCTTACAGCAGTCATGTTCACAGCTCTAATATTCAACACTCTATTCTGGATTATATTTTAATAAATTGATCTAGTAAGTATGGTTAATAGTGATGGTGGTGGTTATGGCTTTTGTGTTTATTCACTGGCCATATTAGTACTGAAGTCAGTAATGTGTTGTGTTAATTATCTATGGAACAGGAGAGAAAGAAAAATAAAGGCAGTGAGCCAAATTTAAATTTGCAGCTCCACTTACAGAATGATTTACAATACAACTGAAATTCTGCTGTTTTGGGTACTGCTATGGACACAGCTATGATATGCTTGATCAGATAAATTCAGCTGTAAGTCTAATGCCACACAAAGCTCAGTGGCTAATATTATACACCTATGCTGTCACTATCACCCTGCATCACACTGTATGGTCCATATGCACAATGGAAGACATTCAGGGGTGAATAAAGCCTTGACACCCTGCTGGACTTATGTGTTGTATAAGGCAAGTGCAAGTGCCTGCCAGTGCAAGACCTGGTCTCAAGAGATGGATCTGAAGCTGTTTTGACCTCCAATACATACGTCCATGCCTGGAGATGCCAGTGATGCCCCAGTGATGTACCAAGATTAGTGACAGTGGCAAATGTCAACATCAGAAATTGCTTACACTGTAGTTTATAACCAAGGCAGTAATGTTAACGTGGAACTTACTAACATTGTATATATTCTGCTCATTCTGAAGGTTAGAGTTTACATAAGTGAATGACATTCTCTTGAATAAATTTAATCAAATTTTGCAAGCTAGCGTGATATAGCCAACTTCAAATAGTCTCAGCTTAAAGGTTAAACAGTCAACAAACTGAACACAGTAATGCTTCCTGGATGTAGAAATTCATGACCACTGTAGGAAAGTTACAAACACTGTCATGAATTTTCCTCCATCTTTTTGCACAATAGTCAATCGTATAATGTTTTGTATAATAAACACATTTACTGTAAAATATGCCATCTTTCAAAATGAATTCTGAGGTCTATTTAAGAGTCTCAGACAGCTAATAGGTTGGAGAAAGGAGCAATATTAGATTTTTTGCACTAAGGGAAAAAAAAGACTAAAAAAATTATTAAAAAAAAAAAAGATTACTTGATTTCTCTTGCTCTTTTGAAATATGAAGGACAGGTCGGAAACGAAGAGTTGTAAATTGCCGTGAAACAGGATCATGCTGCACTTCGCCTTTCTCATGGACAAGAACAAGGTACACAGACCTCAAGACCCTTCTTCCACTAAACACATTATACACAGTAATTTAAAAAGAAGCTCTATGATTAAGACTTTGAATTTAATCTCTCAGATGACTGACTAAAGATTTCAGAATTGCAATAGCAATCATAATTTAAACATCACTGAAACAAGAAGTCAGAAGATAACTAAGGAGATGAAGATAACACTCCAAAGCCAGACTCAATATTATGGGGATGTGAGCTTACTCAGAACCAAGAATCTAGGTGCTACTTTCAGTCCTCCTCCTTTTGTGAAAGGCTAATTTTGAGAACTCTTCTGAAGAATAATAACATACATAATGTTATTAGAGAAAATTAGTGCCTTAAAAGGATTCTGCTTGTCGAAGTGATGTGTACGAGTTCTTCATTAGGTATAGTTTGAAAACCAAAGCAATTCTTTAGAAGTGAATTTTAACAATTGCGAGTTATTTGGGGTAAAGTCTGGGGTGGAGAGGAGCAAACTGAGATTATGACTACAATAAAGAACTTGCATGGATTTATACTTTGCTCTGACACAGAATTACACAGTACTGACAAGGCTATGCTTTGAACTATTGCGTAGGATAAAACAAAGGTCAACTCTCCACAGATTCCTGTTTGGCTGGTTTTATCTACATCAGTGAGCTCTTTCAGCACAGTGACAATACTCGGAGATTATTTTTTTCATTTGTCTTTTGCTGTAGATATACTGGCAGATGTTTGCTCTAAACATAGCTTATATTTACTACACAAACATTTCATGGGAAGTTTGCAACATAAACTTCAACACTGTTTAGATATGGAAGATGCATCTTATTTCTCTGTAGCCCAGATCTCAGCACTGGTTACAAGTGTTGACGCTGGAAAATGAAGTTTTATTTTTCTTCTACTTGTCTATGAAAGTGCAGCAGTATTGGACAGCGATGCACAGCTTGGTGGAACATACCATGGGACACTCAAGAAGAGCTCCTACAATTATCAGTGCATTGATAGGATTTGAAAGGGAAACATGAATGCTTTTGTAATGTGCGTAAGCATTTCCAATCAATTTGCAAGGCGATTAGTGGCTCTTTATGGCAAACCATGAAAGGAGCAGAGCTGGTAAAACAAAAAGCAAAGAGGAATAAAGATTCCTTTGTGTTTTCAGATTAGTAAAAATGAGTGAGCTACTTGATCCAGATTCTGTGCTACAGAGTATTTGCCTTGGCCTGGCAAATTGTCCTTGAAATGAACTCTATTAGCCAAGAGCTTGCACTACAGCAGTGTTTCTCCGCAATTAGGAATCTCAGTTAGGACAAATGCAATTAGAAAAGAGGATTAAAATTCTGTTGAAGGTCTACTTTTGAGAAAGCTTAGTTTAGCATTTTTTTGCTGTATACAGTACATATTCTACAGCAATTTTGGAAACAGCATCTTTTAAAAGTTCACATTTGCTGAGCTGGTAGCACTGGATAAGAGCTCACGTTTGTAATGAACAGACAAATTTGTTATTGCCCCAGTCAATAGCTATTGATTTGGTAGAGCATTTCTGTTTATCACAATCAAATCCTTTTTCTTTTTTGTTCAATAGTCAATGACATTGTAATGGAAGGTACTGCTTACAAACTGATGCAATATATATTAGCAGCAGCTAGAAGTTAATGACTAACAGTTATAAAGAGGAAAGTATGTGCTAAGAACAGCATTACACTTCTATTAATCAAAGTTACTGCATCCAATATGCCTTTATAGGTTAGTGGAACTGTAATGCACATCACTTAAAGAGTTTTTGCTATTATTAATCTAAGTTTTAACACAAAACAACTTTTAACCATGCTGTCATTGCATAAATAATTTTGCTATGACAAGTTTCTGTCTGACTTTTATAGCATCCCTTTTAGTCATTGGGAACTTCTGTCCCTAGTTTGCTTTTACAGTCTTAGATCCAGCATTTAGGGAGATATTGCTTTGCTCCCAGCTAAGGACATGTTATTCTCTCAATGCCACAGTTAGAGCAGCATAAAAGCAAAAGAGAAGCATACTAGAGTGCTCCTGCCCATTGCTCAGCTTGCCTCCTAACTTGTTCTCTGCAACAAAGCAGTACTGTACAACTTAGTACTTCATATTTTATATAATTTGCACTTTCCATCTCTTAGGGTGAAATCTGATAACTCGTGTACTCTTTTCACTCTATAATTATTGCTGTATAATTGTTGCTTTAAACCTGCCCTACCTAAACCACATTTGCTTTCAAAGTTTTTCTTTTATATCTGAGAGGGGTGCAAATTTTTATAGTTCAATATGACAATAACAATTACATGATATTGTTATGTTCCATCTAAGCAAACATTCCCTGAAAAATAATAGCGTGTTAACCCCTGAGAGAAAAGCACAACTACTAATGATGACTTCTTGACTTAAGGTTGTCTATAACCATTTTTCCTGTAGAACAGGAACAAACAGGCTAACACTGGAGCATTGATTTATCTGTTTGTTTCCATTTTCTTAATGCAATTTGCATTTCTCTCTGGACTGATGATGAGGCGTTACAGAAAGAAAATTTATAAATGTGGCAGAGATTAAACAACCATGCCATTGCCAAGTACATTATTCTGTAGTCTGTGTGCACTGACTAATTGAATTTAAACAAAGTTAATAAATTAAGGCCTTTAGAATTTTTCAGAGATGCCACACATAGCTACATTCACCATACAGATTCTGGTCATATGTGTGAAACTGGTGATTGGCTGGTGAAATTCTAGCTGATGCTATATTTCTCATTATGAATCAAGGAGCTAAATTCAGTTCAGCTCCTATTTACACCTCCCAACAAAGATATCCAATGCTGCTCAGTCAGCATTAACTTGTGTTCTTGTTTGCTGTCAGCAGAACAGCTACTGACAGGAGAGCAATGGAGACTAAGCCATATCTTTCCTGAAGCGAGCAACATAATGGATTTTGTTAGTCTAATAACCATGCATTCCTAAACAATAATGAATTTATTCTTGCAATACTGTGTGAAGAAGAACAAATTGATCTTCTTCATCTTAATTTAGAGCCAGAGAGAGACAGATTTTCACAAGGTCATCCCTTAAATCTACTGAATTTCCATTCCAGTGACATGAGTTCAGCAGATACAATTTCCTTTGCGCTCTAGTATGCTGTGTTTTTCAAAGGTAACTTTAGATACCGTAACAAGGTGAAAATAAGAAATATTTGTATTCATTGTATCTACTGTAAAGATAAGAGGGCATCAGTGTCTTACATAAAAACTTCCTCTTGACGTAAGTTCTGCAATGTTTTAAAGGAGAAATATAGGAAAGCATTCCAAATCAGCAAACAACTTAGCTGGATTGAGGCAATGATTAACTACAAGAAGAAAATGTCTTCTCAGCTTTAGCATAAAATGCAACAAAAAGTCAGCATTAAAGAAATTACCTGCAAGTTAATAGGACCTTTGCATAATACCTAAGTTATGTTTTCCAGTATTTCATAAAGAAAATTAGAACCCAGATAAAAATGCTAGACATCAGAGAAAAGAGATTGTTAGCCTCTTGGCAATTGCAGTCTAAGACATTCTCATAGATTATTCTGGAATTTTAGTAAATCATTTGAAAGTGTACAGTAAGTTTAAAATAGTTTACATTTTTATTTCTTTAAAATAGAAATTTGATCTCTTCTGGTGCCAAAATCAGCAAAATTCAACTGAATAAACAGTGTTTGAGGGAAAGGAGGAATACAGCTGCTGGCTATCTTAAAAACACTACAGGCTGAATTGACCTCATTGTCAACTCAGTTACATTTATGGTTTTCTCTACTGAATTCCCTTTGCCCATAGGCAAACTCTGCAATGCTGTTTCATATAAAACTGGAACAATTTTATTTGAATGAGGAGGATTTTTAGTTAAAAAAATCAAACCAACACAAAACAAATAACCAACACATTTCTAATTGAAAACAGATTGGCTGTGTGTTTCTCACTGTGCTCTCAAACTATGCAGTACCTGATGTCACTAGGATTTCCATATTTTCTGAATACTGGAACCTGTATCAAATGTAGAAATCTTAATATTGATACTAGAAGACACAGAATAGAAAAAACAAGGAAAAGCTATTAATAGTAACTTACTTTTTGTAACAACTCCTTCAAGACGAATTATATTTGGGTGATCAAACTGACCCATTATACTAGCTTCTCTCAGGAAATCTCTTCTTTGCCTGTCCATATAGCCACCTTTTAGAGTTTTAATTGCAACAGGTATCTCTCGTTTTCCTGGTGTCTTCAGACGTCCACTGCATACTTCCCCAAATTCACCTTAAGTAGAAAAGACGTTAGAT
>PPHD01017102.1:0-15225 GCA_002909625.1 Bambusicola thoracicus
TTATTTTTGACTCAGCACTTCTCATTAAATGTGACATACATAATTTTTCTTCTTAATATGATTTCCTTAGTATTTCTTTTAGGAATGTTGTTTCTCAAGAAGTTAAAAAATAGGATTGCTTATGTCTTCATCTAGTTCTCTTTGGTTATTCCAGCATTATTTATGCTTGTTTATCTTCTTTATATTTTCTTAGTCTTGGTAATTAATTGCCTGAAAGCATAACTTATGTTCTATTTAGCCCAATATTTGCAGTTCTTTCTTAAACCTGCTCCATTTATCCTAAGCTGTTATTTTTCCCAAAGGAAATATGAGACAAAGATTTGCAAAAATCTAGAGTTTTAAAGATAGAGAATATACATAGAGAATTAGCTTACTGTTCATAAATGCACAAAAAAAAAAAATCATTAGTGACCATGCAATAGCTATCACAGAAATGATGAAATTTTACTTTGAAATTGAATTGAATACCCTTGTGTGGCTGAACAACTAGCTTTCCCTTCTTGTAAAATTTATCATTTATCTAAACTATTGACTTTTCATCTGGGCAATCTCCACGAAGCTCCAAAACTGCCCCTGTAGAAAGACCACAGGTATTAGGAGACATTTCTGCCCAACTGAAAAGCTTCCAGCTATGAGGCTTTTCCTTTTGTTCTTCAGACGCTTTTTCTTATCCTCTATTCTATTGTACCTTCTGTTTCTTTGATTGAAATCCCTTGCCAAATGCTTTTGAAAATCTAAATATGTCTTCTGAATTTTCCTTTTATCTTGGTAGCAATACATTCAAAGGACACTTGCAGGTAAGATGAATGTCCAAACAAGTATGCAATAACACTTCAGTGGGATTTAGAAAAATGTACATGTTATTGTGGCAGCTTTACAGTATCTATTTATACTATTTATCCTGCTGTCTTTTCAAATGAAGTGTAGAATCATAGAATGGTTTAGGATGGAAGGGACATGAAAGCTTTTCCAGCTCCAACCCCCTGCCATAGGCAGGGCTGCCCAAGGCTCCATCCAGCCTTGCCTTGAGCTCCTCCGGGGATGGGTCACCACAGCTTCTATGGATGACCTGTGGCAGGGCCTCACCGCTCTCTGAGTAAATAATTTCTTCTGAATATCTAACCTAAATCTCCCCTCTTTTAATTTAAATCAGTTCTTCCATGTCCTATCACTGTGAAACAGTGTAAAAAGTTGGTTACCTTCCTGCTTATAAGCTCCTTTTAAGTCTTGGAAGGTCACAAAGATGTCTTTCTGGAGGATTCTCTTCTACAGGCTGATCATTACTGTCACTGTAGTCAGTTTGTTCAAAAATTTCTTTCAAACTGTATAGAATCTTTCAAGGATTTTGGATTGTTTTTGCACATAAGTCACCTAGCAAAAAATAATAAATGAATCACTAAAATTTTGTGATAGCACAATGCAGTAAAAGGATGTTTAATATGTACTTTTCAAAGTGAAGAACAAAAGAGAGAAAGAATAGCACATCATTGAACTGATACTAACTTTTTGCAGGTCGAGGAAGAATAAGTATTTTCATATTTTTGAGAATTTGCATTTGTTTTCATGCATAAGCTTACCTATTTATAGAGCTTATGAAAATTTCATATAGAAAAAACTCAGCTGAAAGTAGCTGAAAGCTGTTACGAAATTATTACATATGGCTTGTCCTATTCCTTTTCTCCCCTCATCACTTTCTTATTTCTGAGCACAGAATACAAGTCAAGATACGTGCTTGGGCTGAACCACCTTATAAGCTTAGCTGCAGTGATTCAGTCTCATTTATGAAATCAATAAAGCTGTTTATTCCATCAGGAAGGTCCCAACACAATTCTATGCTGAATGACCACACTTATAAAACCTATAATTCCTTGTGCAAAGAATATTATGCATTATAATTTGTTCACAAAACATACTTTATACATGTTGGAAATGTATTTCTTTAAAAGCTACTTAACATACAAGATGAGCTGTAATTTGGATCATGAAATAGTGTTTTCTATAATAGTTTGTTGTGCAGACTGCTCATATTAGATTTGACCGGATTGCTATTCCCATATTTTGAATATCTTTTAGTTTTTTTTTAAGGAATATAAATTTGCATTCTGCTCATCATGCGGCCTTCTGGAGAGCCTGGTTAATACCAAACCTCAGGATCTTTGAAAATTAAAAAACTAAGAGTCCCTTCATGCTCCCCGAGTTTCTTAAAATACAGATTTTTCAGGTGTTAAGTAATGTCCATTAATACTGTCCCGAATTATCAACAAACAATCAAAATTAAGTGCATGCAGCCTGTATAGTTGCCCCTATGTAGATGCTGGGGGATCTCTTATGATGTGACATGAATGTGCCCAGGATTCATCTTCTTAGAAATGGAATAAATGTCCATAGGTGAGGTGATCTTTTTCTCTACAGCCTCATAAGGGTAGTCAGAAGTCATTTAGAAAGGGGCTTTGCAGCTTATTTCTGTAGTTTCTTTGTGTCCCTGCATCAGGGGGCATACTGAATCTGAACATTAACTTAAAATGTCAGGTGCTGGCCTTTTGAACAGTCATCCAGTGAGCCTTTACCATTTAATGGCAGGCACATCTAATTAAGTGCCTAAATTCCAAGCATATTTTTCACAGAGGCCTTGTTTGTTTTAGGACCATGGGAGGCTCTTTGATCTGGAGGCAGGGAGAGCCCACGGAACAAATGTGAGTATTCTATTATTCACTTTCCTGTTTTCTGACAAACACAGATGAGGCTGTGATAGAGTAACAAACAGTCTGTGCACACAGTTGACTTTTGGTTTTACATCATACGAAACAGAAGTTTGCCCCAGAAAAAAGTCACGTTTTATCTTATGGAGGAAGTCTACCTGCTTGGAAGCCCATTTACAGTTTGTGAGGAACTAGGAAAGGTCAAACTTTACACTTCTCGAGTTATACTGTAAAGAATCAAATGCAGGTGATTCTTAAATGGACTAACTAAAGCAGGAGAAGTGCCGGTGGCAGTAGCAAGGGAAGCTTCCTTAAGGAAAAAGAGAACGAGCACAAAAGAGTGCAAGAAAACTGCTTTTGATTCAAATGTTCTGCCATTTCTGTGCCTGGATATTTTCTGGAGGAAAATTAAAAGAGCTGTATTCAAGAAGCAGGCTATAAAAGGATGTATTTCAGCAGAGACCTCCATCTACTAGATCACACAAATTACAAACAAGTTCTCTCATCTTTTTGGACCCCATGGAGCATTCTGGTTTCCCTGCTTGCCATTTCCCTCCTTCAGTTAGCTCTGTTTGTATTTATTTCATACAGCAACACTTGGCTCAAGAAAAGGTTTGTTACATAGCAGAGAGGCTGATGTGAGGGAATACCATGTACTGAATGTTAGGATTGTTGAATTGTTAAGGTTGAAAAAGACCTCCAAGATCATTCAGTCTAAATATTCACCAGCCAATATTGCCCACATCTTGCTTCCTTTACGCACATTACAGAATAGGTTTCTCAAGGCAGGTGTTATCAGTATTTTTTAAAGGGTCCTTGTCCTACAAAACTTGGCCAATATGTTGTTGAGGTGTACATATTAAATCATTTTGCTTTTCTTTCTGACTGATAATTAATAACATGGGGAACTTTATTTCAGGCTCTGAAGCAGTGTTTAAATGAGTAAGGAATCAAAGACTCGTTGCCAAGAGATCTGCATTTACGTGCATGCTGAAACACAAGCTTTCCCTTTGTCATTTGTAAGCCAAGAGGCATGGAATAGGTAATGTGGTGAAAAAATCTGTTCTGTTAAATACTAGACAGGGAAGGCTCAAAAATGAGAATAAGAGCAGCCTAAGGCATGATGAGACAGTTACAAAAATGTGTGTGCACTATAAATGGCATTTGATTGTACAGGAAGGATCAACACATTTAACGTTAAGCTGATTTGGCCAGGTTATAATGAATAAACAACAGTATTGCTTAGCATTGCAATGGCTGCCAACTTCCCTGGAGCAATCTTCAAGTCTGTCAGCAGTAAGTATATATGCTTTCCACTGTTGTTACACACCTGTTTTCATGTAGCTCTCTCTTTGTTTGATTCATGTTTACTAGACACCAAAATGCAAATGTATGTTTTGTGGTGGCTTGGGGAACCCCTAATACCATTCTCTCAGGCATAGAGAACTTGGTGTGTCTATTAAAAGTCACACTTATAAGACCTTCACCCTGCTTTTTTGTCTTTCTTTTTTTCTTTCTTTTTAATTGTAGATATTCTGAACAAATTTTACTGCATCTCACTTGACAGTGCGATACAGTTCCTTGTGGATATGGATGCTAACTATAGATTTTAATGTCTTCATTTTGAAAATGGTACCGCAGTTCAGAGAAAGGTGATGGTCTATTTGACTGCCTTTGATGCTGACTGTGTGAAATACCAGGTTCAGGAGCATGTGTTTGGTATATACGCTGCAGTTAGCGAGCTCTTTGAAAGGACATTTATAAGATGAACCATGAGTATTTTCAGTCATCTTATAGCTTGTGAATGATAATGAAGCTCACCTTCCCTGCTGGTAATTTCATTACAGTGATCAGATCAACTCAGAATTGATGCTTCTTAGATTTGGCAATTGCCTCTTACGCTGTGATACTGCAGGTCATTCATTTGACAAGAGGACTAATCACATTGCTCCTGTGAAGGTTTGTTCATATGTTTTTTTTTTTTTCATTAGAATAGCTCCTAAGCCATTTTTCAGAGTTAGCTTACAATACTTTGCCACAGGTTTTTATTCTAAACAGAAAAGCAGCTTCTTTTGAATGACATTGTTCTCTAATTCCCTCAAGCATCAAAAAGACAGAACCATTTTTATTTCAGATGGCTGAAAATTCCACCCCCACATATATCTTCAAACATTAAAGAAAATATTGAACTAAATAAATGGTTTTGCTTTGGACAGAGATCAGGCCTCTAGCACTTCAGATTTTATTTCCAAAAGAAAGAGATCAGAATGATAATGTATGTACAATTGGGAAAATAACACTGTGGTGTTATAGCTCACATAATTCAACCTGCCCGATGTTTCTGTGTTGTGCTAGAAGAAATAGAATGTCAGAAAGCAGTAAATAAAACCTCATGCTAATAGAAGTCTAAATTGTAAGAAACAATGTGAATAATACAAGCAGTTAAGCTGACTGGGATAAAAACTTATTGGTACTGTCAGTCTTCATGCTCCAGGATGTACACTGATCATTCAAAAAGGTCAGAAAAAAATCATCCCCCTCACAGGCCATTCTTTCTCCTTTCACTTCAAATTTGTTGAATACAAGCATATTGATTGTTTGCATCCTGGTTTACTTGCTTTTTCTCATTGTTGAATCTGGCTAGAGATTAAATGAAATACTGGCTTAACTTGATAAAATAATTCCTGGTCATATTTGCAGCAAGCAGTAGTGAGTAATTCTGTGGCTACTAGTGAGCTGATTAGCATTGTATTTGTTTTCTGAATTCCATAGAAAAAGGTATGTTAGATCTCAGTCTTTGGAAAATTAACCTGTCTTTAAGCTAAGTGCTGTCATCAGGATAAAGGGTTGTCAGCCAACAAACTGATAACTGAAAACCTATTTTTTCCAGGGCAGTCAGTAAGAGAAAAGCCAGTTTCACCCTGAGTTTTTTTTTTTTACAAAACTGTGAGCAGAATGTTGCTAAAGCAAACGTGCCTTGAAGATAGAGACCACTTTCTGAAAGTCAGAATCAGAAACCAGGATGCTTGAACAATGAGCTATGTTCCCCAGAAATGCTATGTGACAGTGGGCCTCGTAATTGCTCTATGAAAGCAGTAATTCATAGGACAATTTAATGGCATCTTTGTGCTGTTGAATGGGTGACAGTCCCTCTCCATAGTCCTACAAATGCATGGTGCAAGCACAGACCAGAAAAGTACACAGAACATCTTTTCCAAGCTCCCGATGCCTACTGTATGATATACACTCTTATCTGAAACATCACATAAAAAACTCAGGACCTTTTGGAAAAAGAACATAGTCTGCAGCATGACATAGAAGAGAACATCCCAGGGAATTATTTCAGACTAGGAAGAGATTCAACATACATGTTGTTGAGCTAAAATGTCTCCAACCTGTTTTCTATAGAATCTTGCAGGTATCTCATTCCAGTCTAGTAAAAAATACTGCTCTGTGAACCATACTTCTTGTTACAATTGAAGAAAAAGACAGCAGCAGGATGGATATTCAGAAAAAGAGTTGTCAGGCACTGGAGCAGGCTGCCCAGGGAAGTGCTGGAGTCTCTGGAGGTGTTCAAGAAATGTGTAGATGTGGCAGTGAGGGACATGGTTTAGTGGGCAATATTGGTGGTGGCTGGATGGTTGAACTACATGATCTTAGAGGTCTTTTCTGACCTTTATGATTTTTTGATTCTAAATATGAACTGAAGTTTCTTTTAAATGATGATACAAGACCTTGATGTAGGATAAGTACTCTGAATGGTCTTTAGCGCAGTTGGCTTTAAGTGCCTTGAAGACAGTAATACTCTTAACAGGGTGACTGAGCACTCTAAATCTCTGGCTTAGGATATCATTTGCCTTAATTACTTGTGGATCAGCTGTCTTAAAGCCCTGGCTTTTCTTGAAAACATCATGTTGGTGATGCAGTGAAAGTCAACCTATAAACCTGTTAGAAAGCTTCAATTAATACTTCCTTTCAGTCAATTATATTAACACAATCAACTTGCAGTAACTTTAAAATCTGTAAATAGCAGCTTTGTATTTCTTTCTCTCTCTTTCCATCTTTGGAAGGAAATTAAAAAAAAAGAAAAAAAAAAGAGAAGAAAAATCCCACTCATAATATATGGGAGGTGAAGATATCTATTGTGTATTTGCTTTTAGAAATGGAAATTTGATAGCCAGAGGTTAATTTTCAAAATTATAAAGAATTACAGGAAAAGTCATTTCCTGAAAATAGTGTCAATTGGTCACTCTAGAATCAAGAAGATTAAATCGTAAAAGGAAAGGAATAGAAATTAAAAAAAAAAAAGGCTTAGAAGATATTATATTATTTATTATGAATTTGTTGTACTGTTTCACTGAAGCAAAGAATGAGCCTTTTAGAATACAAAGACTATATACGGATATTTAAAAAATCTTAATGCTATACATAATTGAAGAAAAGAAATCTCCACCAATCTATGGCATATCTGGTGGAGAAAAAGAAGGAATTTCAAATTAAGGAGCAGTTTCTATAATTGCAGTATGGGTAGACAGCAGGCTTGCATTAAGAATTAGCAGTCAATTTAAGAGGAGAATTTTTGTGAAGAATGGATTGCAAGTAAAATAATTTCTTTCCATTAAACTAATTGTCGGTAAAGTTTTGAGTGTTTATAACTCACAACTGTTTCTCATAAGGGACAGAAATCTGATGCCAAGCAAGTCTCTAAAGTGTGTGTCATTAATCAGACCTTGAAGCTAATCCATTTTGGGGTCTCCTTACAGGAAGCCATTTAGGCAGCAGTTCTTATCATGAGCTGTGTTGCTTTCACTTACACTGTGTTCCATGTTTTCCTCCAAATAGGGTCCTGGCTGTATGCAAATAATGTCACTTTTGGGAGGCAGAATGTGTGGCAGAACTGCTATGTAAGTTCATATCATCTGGCCTGCGTTTACAGATCTTACCAAGTCATGTTGTAGATGAAATTGACTTAGTACTGTCTTTTCTCTGTAACAGAGGGTCTGTGCTGCTAAAGCGTTCATAAAAGCTGCGCCCATACACACTACTTCTTGCTGCTAAGCCACTTTCATTTTGTGAGAACATATTCTCATGTTACACTGAAATATTTATTTTACTGACTAAGAATTAACCATAATGCAAGTTCTCCTCTTCCATATCACTTGATCCTAATTTGTCTTTGATTGCTGCCTACGTAACATTCTAACTGTGTCCTATAAATGATGAATGGCTATAAACTCCCTACAAGTAATAATGCTTTTTTTTCTCAAGTTACTCTGATACTCATTTTGAAACATTACCTTTTTGAAATGACTGCATAATTATCTCCAGATATGCTACTCGCTATAATGGTTATTTTATTCTGATTCCTTGTACTTTTTTCTTGTTTGCCTTCACTGATGAACTTCGAGTTCAACTGCCTGATCGCTCTAGGGCTAACCAAAAGTGAAAGAATGTTATTGAGGACATAGTCTAAATGCCTCTAGAACATTGGCATGCAAGGTGGGGACATCAACTATGTCGCTAGGAACCCTGAAAGGTGACAGCTTCTTTTAGTGCCACCATCCTCAGTGTCACCTTTTGTTCTTTTTTAGGCACTGTGGTAGCATCAGACATTCCTTCCTTGCACGCTGGAGGAAAGGGCAAAGCAGCATCTGAGGAGTCTAACAGCTTGTCTGGAGCTGCATCTCACTGTCTGCAAGAGTACAGAATCCTTTTCATGACCTACCCTGTTCTAAAGCAGCAGTAGTGCCATGTTCCACACTGTTACCTCTGGCTTTCCTCTGCCACAGTCAGTGACAAGAAGGCAGCACTCACGTGGAGCCAGCTGCATTTTCAACCACCATATGCTCCCCCTGGCAGAAATGCCCTTGGGGCTTCCCCAGGCTGTGCTGAAGGGAGCAAATCCTGCCTCAGCAGTCTTGGCTGGGTGACAGGCTGGTCTTTGCAGTAATTCAAGAAACACTCTTGTTGGAAAGCATAGGTTTCAAAGATTCATTTCTCCAAAGCAGCTGGAATCCAAGAAAATGTGTCAAATCTCCACTGAAGGGAGAAACTGCTGTGCCAATGCTAAGTTGTTCTTATTTTAAACCAGCATAGTGATTGGCCATGTTGATGTCATTATTTCTCTCCTCCTTGAAGTCACTGGTTTTCCTAGAATGTGCCGCAGGGCAATCTGTGAGCAAGCTGTCGTGCCCTGCACCATATGGTGGCAGCAGTCAGGAAATCCCTGTGGGCTACTGCTGGGCTGCTGTGGGAACAGGTGAGCTGAGCATGAAGTAGTGTGGGAACCTCCCAGTACTGAATCTTGCACTTTCACACGGTGAGCACTTATGCTTCTTCCTGGACCTAGTTGTACCATTCTGTGCCTGTACCTTGAACACTGTATTTAGTAGGTGTCCTGTTTGGACTTTTCTGTGTCAGAAATATTAACCTGATGGAAATGAATCAAACTCATTGTGGGTTCCCAGCCATCCCAGTAGCCAAATTCCAGTACTTGAACTACCCTTAGCCTTTATGGTGTTCAGTCCTGGGGTGGTGCTGTTTACTGGCAAGGTTCATTCTGTGATACCCTGCTGTTACTGCAAGCATCCTGCTCCAGAGTCAGACATGCCTGTGGAAGCTAGGTTGTGCACCACAAGGAGGTCAGCATGAAGGGATGCGATGCTCCCAGCTGAGCTCAACCAGGGGGAGGTGAAAGCTAAGCTATGTGTGCATTGATGAGGAAGAGGTACATCTGCCACTTGATGTGATGTCCTGCTTTGGATCAAAGTGCTAGATTTTCAGCATTTGTCTTTTTGTGGTATATATTGAGAAAAGCTCTTTTTGCAGAAAGGCTGTTCTGTGAATACAGAGTTGGGAGGATGTGTCTGGGGAGACAGCAATCCTTTTTGTAGACAGAAGCTGCTGCCAAGCTGCCACCATACAGCTTTTTCTCTAGGACAGCGTGGTTGTTTTTTGTTTGGTTTTTTTTAGCCATAGCTATAGAAACTTACTGTGAAGATTGATGTGGATAAATGGATACATGCAGAGGTACCAGGCACGTACAGATCTGATAAGCCATGTGTAGTTTAAATGCTAACTAAGTCTTTTTGACAGAGCTAGGGAAGGAAGAGGGTTTTATAAGCTGCAAGGGACAGGGCAAGTACATATTCTCCTGAAGTCTCCCATCCCAAGCACCGCATTCCTTCTCACATGAAATCTGGAGCCAGTCAGGAGAGGAAAGCAATCACAGTGCTGTGTGTGCTCCTTGCTCAGTAGCTGCAGTTGTTATGAGGCAGACTTTGAAAAGCTGCTTGATGGTCTGCAGCAGAAAAAGTCCAAATCCTCAACCTCTGAAATTCTTCACTGAACTACTTCAGCCAGAGAATGAGTTGAGTTTGATTTGCTGTTTGAAATACTTGACTCAGAGATCAAAGCAAGTTTGGAGAGGAAGGATAGAACTGACATTGCAATTAACCTGATTTTCTTCCAGCTCTCCATGTTTCCAACATGGATGTGCTAATCAAGTTCTAAATACCTGTATATCTCAAATATTTGAGGTTTGTCTTTCAGTGTTTCTCACTGGATCCTTCTGAAAAGTCTGTAGGTACATAGGTGGTTTGATATAAGGAGTGCCTAAGCCACAGTGCTATTCTTGTAGGCATAGTTATAGACCAGGTCCTTATTTCCTTTAAACATATAAAGGCTGTTCTGGTCAACACTGGTGTGCAGCAAATTACAGTAAATGTTTTTCAGTGGTTATCATGGTTAAGCTGAAGCAATAATGCTCCTGGAAATCATTTAAAATGTGCTTACAACTTCAATAAGGACATCCTAGTTTGTTGCCTTATTGCTCATTCCATTGTACTGCTCCTGCTTAAGGGCCCAGACAAGACACTACTGAAGTGCAAAGGGATACTGTGTTTAGATTTCTCTGGGTTTTGTAGAAACAAGATTCTTTAGACCCTGCTGTACCATTTCCCTATGGAACATAATTTTTCAGAGGCTGAAGCTATGGGTGAGTTATCACATAGAGGAAGATTTCAGGGTATTCTCCCTTCCCTCCCATATGATGACCTGGAGTGAGGCCATTTTCAGCTTGTCCAGGAGGATCTGGATCACAAGAGAGTGGAGCAACCCACATCAGAAAAAGTGATCTCTAAGGTCAGAATAAACGCATACAGCAGCTCTGGTCCAAAGCTTATACTGTGCCTGTGCAAAAGAGATAGCTTTTTCTGTCCTATGGCCCATTTGTGGAAATTCAGTCCCACCTCAGACTGTTGATGTAATACTTTTAGATTTCAGCAAAATTTTAAGTGCTGTCTTTCACAGTATTCTTCTGGACAAAAGGGTCCAACATCCATCTAGATAGAAACATAATGTGATGAGTAAACAACTGTCTGATGGGTTGGGCTCAAAGCGTTACAGTAAATAGTGTTACATCAGGCTGGCAGCCAGTCACTAGTGGGATTCCCAAGGGCTCCATTTTAGGGCTAATTCTCTTTTAATATTTGCATCAATGACTTGGATACAGGACTTGAAGATATACTAGGTACATTTGCATATGAGACTAAACTGAGCAGAGATGCTGACTCCCCCAAGGGCAGAGGGGCCTTGCAGAGAGATGCTGACAAATTTGAGGGCTGGGAGATCACCAGCTGCATTAAGTTCAACAGCTGCAAGAGTTGGATTCTGCATCAGGGATGGGGCAACCCTGGCTATATGTACAGACTGGCGGATGAGAGTCTGGAAAGCAGCCCTGTGGAATGGGATCTGGGGTTCAAGGAGCATTTGCACACTGCTCTCAGACATAGGGTTTGGATTTTGGGTGGCTTTGTGTGGAGCTGGGAGTTGGACTTGATGATCCTTGTGGGGCCCTTCCAACTTGAGATATTTTATGATTTCATATGTTTTAAACATACATATTTCTTACTCTTATAATTTGCTCAAATAATGACTAGATGATCACAGCCAACAGTCTACTTCCAGACTGTCAGTGAAAAATTAGGTCAGCTGATCACTACTACCTCATGTATATTTAATTACTTCTTAATTATGCTGTTCTGTGCTATAAAATGAACATAAGATTTAAATGCTTTTTGTCCCTTAGCAGCTTCTGTTGCCCCAAAGCTGGAAGTCTGCAACCTGCTTTTGTTCATCTTAACCCCACCTTCTTAGATTAACTGTCTGCACACAGTCTTTCTCTCACTTTTATGTTTCAAGACGTAGACTCTGGCATTTTGACAGAATAAAAGAAGGCAGTAATTTTCATTACTACTACATTCAATCTCTTTGTATATAAAAACTAGCCTGGTGCCTCTCAAGTTGCTGGATATCTGGCAATTCTACGTATACTGAAGTTCAGCTATTTATTCTGTCAAATGGAATAACGTAGGTTAGGCTTGATGGATGGTTCATAGAACAGACATTATTCCTGTTTCAGGTCTAGCTGAAATGTCTGATAACTACTTTACACAATGCTCACTTTTATGCGTTCAGACAGATAGTTCATTATTTCTAACACTTCTCATTATGTCTGAATGGTGACAACAATTGCTACAGTATTGCTTTCTCTTTGTAGGATTGTGATGCTATGAACTGGAGTAGGTTACATCTGTCTTGATCAATATTCTCCTTGGAATGTGTGATGTTATTTCCTTTTCTCATCTCTTCGGTCACCTGTTGGGTCTTGTTGTAATTAGCTCTGTCAACAAACTTCAGGGAAAAGGCATAGCTAAGGCTCATCTAAACAGTTGCGAGAACTTACTATAGCCACAAGTCAAACAAGACTACTTAATGCTTGCTGTTCCTTCTGCTGTTTCATTTTTTCCCCAAATGCCAGGGACACCAACGTCAATCTGGACTTCAGGGGCTCACTGTTTTGTTTTCTTCTATATTTTTCTGTTTTGGTTTCTGCTTTAACTTAGAAGCTTCTCTGTCTCCTTCTGTGTGCTAATCCTTCCTGACTTTCCATACCTTGCTTCTCTACTTCTAAACCTGAGATTAACTTTTTGTGGCTGGTCTGAATTGATCATAAGTGACAATTAGCCTGCTTTTATTGCAAAGTACATTGCAGTAATGCATATGGACCCACCATAAAGACATCTTTCCGGGGTATCCGTACTGATAAGTGATAGTGCACATGGATGGAAGAAAATAAATCCCAATCAGTCAGTGAAAAAGCCTCTACTATTTTCAGATGGCAATTCCTATCTCCTTGATAATAAAAGGACCCGTGGCTGGCTCTGTTACAAATTCCACTTCTTCTGAAATTTATGACAGTTCTCAAAGCATACTCTAAGATTAAGCTCAGTATGATAAACCTAATGTCCAAGAAGTAGTGTGAAATTACCCACTCACTTTTCAGTAGGCAATAAAACAGGGCACCTGAAGTAGTTATGGGCTATTCATAAATGACAGGAAATTGCAGGATAGTATGAACCTATACCTCTAGTCAAACAGTGAATTCAGTTTCTGTCTCCAATTTAGAGCCTGCATCTAACTGTTTTCTCTGCAAGACCAGTCTTGTTCCTCCTGCTTCTTGTTGGACTTTCCATGTACAAGGGCAGAGAGGTTGGCCAGCTGCTTCTGTAGGCTGTCAGATGGGAGGTTTGGATCTTTTTGCTCTTTTAGATCTACCAGCCATTCTTAAGAGGATTCTTCTTCTAGTTTCAGCTCAAGTACTTCTTTTAAGCACCTACATATACAAAGTTATTTAGTCATTATCAGGAAATAAACTTATTTAAGATAATTACGATAAACACCTCACAGTAAGTTTTCTCTTTCTCACCAGTTTTGGTTAAATGCCTGATATGCATGCATATATCTGTTTTCTATGTTGTGGTGGGTTAACTCTGATAAGTAACTGAGTATCCACTATCCCTCGCACCCCCACACTCACTTCCCATGAGATGGAAAAGAGAATTGGAAGAGCTAAAGAGAAAAATGTGTGGGTCAAGATAAGGACTGTTTCATAATCTGTTTCATAATAATGATGAGGTAGTGCCCAAAACTGTTTTGGACTGAAGTGGCAAACAACTAGCAAGATAATATTTATAGCTTAGCTGCGCCCTCCTGGACCCATTAACATCTGTGGAATTATTTTTGATGGAAACAAAAGAAAAGATAAAGTAGGACCCAAACTGATCTTGATGAACGAACATCATTTAACTCTTCTTAGTTATATCCATGTCAATATGAGAAGTGAAGTAGTGTAACACATAGAAAGCTTTATTCTAAGTGACATTTCATAAATTTCAGATTTGGATGCTGTAAGTTAAGACCGAAGACTTTGGTGTGAGGAAAATTAAGAGATGGCTTTTTCTTGATAACAGAGAGAAAATTGCTCTTCTGAGCTTCAATCTGCATTCATGAGATTTCATTGTTTTTGAGTGAGTTTTTTGACAAAACTATTTACATAGCAGGACTCAAACCTTATTTTGCTAGTATTTCATGTGGAACAGCAGTGAACCAATCTGAATTTCATCTGCCTATTAGGAGTTTTTTTTTTTACCTGAAAGAAATATGCTGAAGAACCTTTTGTTCTGCTTGCGCTCTATGTAGAGCAAAATGACACTCCTGTGTAGTTGCTAATATTTTTTTAAAATTATGGCTACTGTTACTGAAAGCAGGCACATTTTAAAGTTATTTATACGTAACATTTTCAAATAATTCAGCTGATGTTCTTGGTCAAGTCGTATAGCCTCATGATTATGATGCAGAAACATATATTTGCTTGATGGGTATGATGCTGCAGGTGAAACAGGAAGCAACTTGCCAGACATGTTGATACCTGGAATACCTGCAGCTATTGGCACAAAACATAACCTGTTTTGCATAGCGTGGACTGTGCTGTATAAAAGAGAGAGACAGAACTGGGGATAATGATACCCTCAGGTATGACATTTCTCTGGAGAATGATGTCTGATGCCTTGTACTTATGCTCTATTTTTGATGACTTCATAACTACTAAATGTATTTAATTGATCTTATATACAGACTAGATTGGGAAAAAAAAACTGATTTTCAGAACTGTTTAAGACTAGAGACTTATTTCTATCACCAGGCACTCTGGTAAATTGGGAGCATCTTCAGTATGACATTTAATTTACAAAACATAAAATTAGAGTATTAGTATTATATGAGGACTACATGATCAGTAATATCCTGCTGAGAAATAATTTCCCACCTCCTCATACCACAATCATCTATGTCATTCACTTATGTTCATAAGTCAATCAAGATCCATCTTTTAGTGCAGCAGATAATCAGTGACCTCTTCTTTTATCAGGAGAAATAGGTTGCTTTTAGCAACCTTTTCGTCAATTTGAGTGTGAACTTAGCTGAGTCTTATTTATGAAACTTTGCTTTCCATACCCATTGAAACTATTCTTTTAAATATTTAAATCATAATTCTATAGTTGATTTTTGTTGTGGTTTAACCCAGCCAGTGGCTCAACACCACACAGTCGTTTGCTCACTCTTCCCCTTCCAAGTGGGATGGGGGAGAGAATTGGGGAAAAAATAGAATTCATAGGGTTGACATAAA
>PPHD01017103.1:4353-15225 GCA_002909625.1 Bambusicola thoracicus
TTTTTTTTTTTTCCCTCCCCAATGGCACTTGCTCATTTCTCATTTGTTTAAAAACTTAAATTTCTTGATCCCCTCCATTCCACCAGACTAAGGCAAAACCAGATTTACATGAATCAACACAAAAACCTGTGGATTAGCAGGGAAAATATCCTAAAACAAATAATTCATCTTTGAGAGTATCTTCTCATCAAAATTCAGAGCCCTGGAAGTCTATTTGCATTAATTATTTAGGACAGTTTACTAAGGAGAATATGAATAGCATGACTTTTTTTTTTTCTTTTTTTACTAGATGAACAACTTTTTGTTAATTAGATACAGAATAACTAGCATCATCAGGAGGCAAACGTGCCACTAGGGAAAAGAAAGCTACTAATGTAATGAAACATTAAAAGAGATAATGAACCCAGGCAATATATAATTATGTATTTTTGTCAAAGGAAAGTACGCTTTTCCATATTAGACAAGGCAGAAGCTTACAGAGCCTTTGAGAAATTTCCATAAACAGAGAACAAAAGTTCCATAATGGACATAGACCAAACTGGCGTATGAATGAATTAAAAAGAACGTAACCAGAAACTGAGCTGCTTCCTTTCTGTTTCGACTAATACACATAGAGGTACAGCGTAAAATGAGAAGAGTTTTATACATTCGCAGCATGATTATATTACATCAATAGAATGGAAGATGTTAAAGGTTACTAAATTTTTCCAAGTTAATTAAACAGCCATTCATTTTCTGAAGTCAGTACGTTGCACTATCTGAGGCATTTCAAAGTTTAGTAACTTTAGAAAGGAATGGGCAAAAATGAGTAGGCCTGCGCTGAGTAGTACTCTACACCCTAAGAATCAGTATCACCACGAGCACCACAAAGAAGTAACAAATAAGTAATGTGAATAAGCATAATATACCGAACCCTTAGACTCCATAGTGCAGAAAATGATGTTAGGAAAATATGTAACCACGTCTACCAATACATGCATGTTGGACACTTCCAGACTATCCAAATAAAGAATCATTAACCTGTACAATTAGGAGTTGAATAATTCACAGATGAAAAATCATAACAAATAAATGAAACTTGAGGGAGCTTTTTGAGGCTGTTTCTTTTGAATACAGCAGTAATTTCAAGGAGCTTAGTAAAAAGAAAGTGTTTCAGTATTTATCTAGGGATTTAAAAAGCAATTTGAATATAAAAGCAGTGAATTAGACCTGCTGTACTTGACTCGTCCAGGGCAGTGCACAATCCCCCCAAATTAAATATAAAACCCCACAGTATAATCTAACCTGATGCAATAAGATTTGTACTATATATGTCCTAGGACTGTTTCAGTGTCAGAAAACATCCTGTTGAAGTGCATTTTTTAGTTTGACCACAGTAACACATACAGCAAACACAGCACTGATTATTTTCTGAAAGATACTAGGATTCTTAAAGGACTCAGCAAGAGTCTCTTTTCAAATCTTAAAGATAAAATAACTTTTGTGAAAGGTTTTTTTTTTCCCCCTTAAAATGTTTTCTTATATTTTAACAGAGAAAATCTTGTATTTTCAAATAAAGAAATCTACTGCATTAAATTTATAAAACACTTAAATATTTTTTTTTCATTGCACATTAGCTAAAAATATGCTTAAAATGCAATATATTTGATATGCTTAAAATGCAATATATTTGATATCGTATACAAACATAGAAATTCAAATTCTCTTCTTCCTTAGCTGGTGTGCTAAAACACCCACAAAAACTTATTCTGATAAAGAAGAACTATTTCAAAGTATCACTGAAATGAATCCTATTTAAACATAGAAATATTTTATCGCCATGTCCTCTTATATAAAGTCGTGATTCAGCTTCACTGAGTGACTCAGTTTCTTACTCCAAGTAAACTTTCATACATCCCTTCATACCCCTTTCAAACAGCAGGGGCTGCTGTGTAGCAGGCTACAAAGACTGAAGGCTAAATGAAAGGAAATGGAAATCACCTACAGAATAAATAAATTAAATCTTGTAGTATGGCCCATGTATTAGAAAAGGCTGAGCATAATGAGACATCTCATCAGTGTAAAAGTAAAAGGAGAAGTCATATTAATCTCAAATCCTCTTGGAAACGATCCATTATAGTCTGCTGCAGAGTTTTGGGAAGGAGCTCTTCCACTGCAAGTTCTTGGACATTTTTCATTACAGCTTGCTGCCAGGAAGCCCTGAATGACAGCATTTATGAGTTATGATGGTACAGATTTAGAACTGTGCATGCCAAGGCATGTTTCTGCCTTGGCTTCTAGTAAAGCCAGGAGGTTCTTCATAAGATGAGCAAAACTACACTGGTTTGTATCCCCTAAACTATAAAATTGCACTTACCATCCAAAGAGTGAAGTTTTTGTTTTGAAAGAATCACTAAAACATGTTATTACTGAGAATTTACCCCCAGAAAACAGGCAGATTTTTAGGTACAAATGTGTTCTCCAGGAACAAATTGTGCAGTAACTAAAGAATGAGTGAGATTCTCATTCAATGCGAACAAAACACCAAACGCAAACTATTTCCTCATTTTTCCTTTCAAACTTCCTTTGATTTCCTACTCTTAAGCAGAAGTGGAAAAGCAAGCATTTAGTAAGTAGATGTGAGCATATTTCAACAAATACAATAAAAAAGAATTCTGAAATCCCTTCTCCAGGACAGCCCAGCTTCACTATGCTGTTTTACTGAATTCCTATCCACAGTGGACTTTGAATTTGCCAAACACTGTTGCTTTCATATTCTGCGTTTTTAAATGATGATGAAATTTTTCCTTATCTTTCCCTCTTTTACACAGTTCTAGTAGTCTGGTAATCTGATGATTAAAAGTTTACATTTACATAAAAAACCTCATTGTTTCCTTTTAGTTGTAAGAGCAAAAACAATCATCTTGCACTTAGTTAAATAGGATAATACTGATACCTCAGACATTGTATAGCTGTTGGTAATTATCATGGTTTTATGATTTTTGGTTATCAGTATTCCACATCATAACATCAGGTAGTGCACTGGGAGTTAAATAGTTAATGCCCCAGTTCCAGGTACCGCTCTGGAAGAGAGGAAGAACTATATACCCCAGGGGGCTTTGCGTTCAGAGAGGAGATATAAGCTTTGGTAGATCACCTTCCATTTTCTTCGGCTCTCCTCCCTGCTGCTTGACCCGACTGTGTGTCCCACCTCAGCATTATGGGGAGGCCTTCAGTTCTTGGACACTTTCTCTCCCGTTACATTTGATTTATTAGCTTGAATTCTAATTATATTGTATTATAGTGTGTTATCTTGCATTCCGATATTACAAACTCCTATTACTTCCCTGAGTCAATCTGACATAACACCCATGTGATAACATTAGTATCACTATTTTGAAATGAAATACAATACATTAGCCAATTCATTGTTGATATACAAATCAACTGAACTGATTTGATCTAACCATTAATTTTCTTTAAAGTTATAGTTGCAGCAATCTCACAGTAATTTAATCAACGTTAAAACATTCATGACCCATGATTTCATTTCCTGCAGAAATATGGGATACATATGAAGTTGGATCTTGGATCACAATGTTATTATCAAACAAGAATAAGTTACTGTTCAAAGTCGGGGATGATGTATAGCCTTAGAATTTGCACAAGAATGAAGGAAAACTTTGTAACTAGAGATGCCAAACATACCACATGTCATAGTATTCAGAATAGTAGGTCGCAGCACTATTTATAACTTACATGTGTTTGATACACAGAAAGATATGTAGACACAACAGAGATGGTTAACAACACATGAAAATTTGTGTGCATACAATTGTGTACAGATCCTTGTGTGAATTGTTGTATATGAAATCATGCAAAACAAAATCATCAGGTGGTGTTTCTCATGTGCTGAAATTTTCCACCTTTTGATAGCCATTGGTCAGGAAATACTTAAAAATCCTACAGTATATTTGGGGATTACGTTTGCAAGATGAAGGAGACACAGGCTGTACTGATCCATTTTTACCAGAAACAAGCATCCACCCTTCACCCACAAGCTGACCTCTGGGTGCAGCTTGAGATCTACTCCAAGTCATTAGATCTTTTATCTTTAAGGACTAACCATATACACCTGATTCCAGTAGACTTGATGGATGACCTACAAAGCTGCCAGAGCTCAGGTGGAGAACTCCATGTTTCAGTATTGTACTCTTTACAGTGAATAGTTTAAGGTATTTCAATACCCATTACACTTGCAGATTATCTGCGTTAGTATGCAAAATGTGGCTAGTTAGTTGCATGCTGATACCCTTAGTGATTTTACAACCTAGTCACTTGGAAATAATTGAGAGCAAGTCCTTATCTTCAATATCCATTATTTTTGATTCACTGTAACAAAACATAACGGTCCTCACTCCTTCCAAGGACTACAGAGGTGACATTTTACCTTGAAAATATGACTGTTAATTTCAACTACAGTTTGGGTAATAATTTTCTAATGTATGCTTTCAAATACTTCAATCTCACCAGCTCGTTGTTATAGCAATTCCATTTAAAAAAAACAAAAACAAACAACAACAACAACAACAACAACAAAAAACACTTTTGAGGATCTCAATAAAGCAAAGCATCATTTAAGTGAAATTATTGTTATAATTATTTTCCGTTACTGTTATCCCTCTATTCTTCTGGAACAGGTAGAACCTAACCTCCCCAAGTAGTACACTGATACAATCACTTGTTACTGCAATCTCTTTTCAGTTCCTAGCTTTTATCAGTAATGCAGTGAGCTTTCAAAAGGCACCATCTAGGAAAAGTTGTCATATTTTTACTCCACAATATCAGGCATTAAAATGGATTGAGAAGGCAATCTAAATTCATCTCTGATGGTCAACACTCCGCTAAAAAAAGGAATACCAGCATCATTTATAAATTAACAATGCCCTAGAAATATCTTCTTGTTAACATAAGCTTGGTTTTAGAATTATACATTTACAACATTGATGATGTAACAAAATTGATATCATGGTAACTGGAATTTCTATCTAAAAATGTTTCTGTAACTTTAATGGAAAAACATGATGACTAGACATCATGCTCTCTTTATTCATTCCACAGAACAAAATATACCCATTCATAATTTACAGAGAGGGGTACGGTCGTGGAATCGTGAATAAAAGCAAAGGTCTTGCTGGGTATTGTGGAATATCTCCATTTTAACACACAAAAAACCTGGCAAAAAACCTACCTACATTTTTTCCCTTTCCTTTTTGTCTTACATCCCCATTGGATTCTCTACAACGTTTATTTAATCTCCAGGAGAAAAAAATGTCACGTGTGGCTCACTTCACTCCATTAAATATGCTTTGTATAGACTTTCTTTCTTATTACAGTCAACAAGCAGGTTTGTTCTGGTGGCCACATACAATCACGACAGAAATGGCATGTAGTGATGTACAGTAATAATAGCAAAGGAAAAAAGGAGGTAAATGTGACATTTTCCTCTGGAGGCTTAAGTGAATAATCCTTGAAGAAAAGTAATGATAAAGCAAAGAAACAACGTGAGGCAACTCTGTTTTTGATATAGGCAAAGGAAATGGAAGGAGAATAAATCAGTTGGATCTTCCACTCCATTTATATTTCCTAAGCTGTATTGAGAACTACTTTAACTACTTTGCACAAGATTGTGCCCAACTGACAAAGACCCAAGCCAAGGGCAATGCAAAGACAAACTGCCCAAAGGGAACTCCAGGAGGTTCTGTGCCTCACTGCTTCTGTTTTATAGACTCAGGGACAACCTTTTATTCAAGCTATTCAGAAAGCATTAACTCAGAGTCTCGCCATCTCATTTGAAAACTATGACATCCCCTTGGAAGTACAGATTCACAAAAAATCTTCCTTTGGTGTATGCTTAACAGTGATTTCATTGAGTAAATGCCAATTTTTCTACCAGATATTGTTAAAAGTAACAAAGAAGTATGCAGAGGGAAGGAGAAAAGAAAAGTGTTCATTGTGCTCAGCAAATTGTACAAAGCTGGGTCTAAAGAGTAATTCATTTAGCCATTGCAAAAACATTGGATTGCCTCCAAAATGGAGATTCTACAGACTTTTTCAGAGCAGAGTGTCAATTCATCCAGTGAGGTTTGCCTTTCCTGGGAAGAAACAGGCATTTGTCTACACATTTTATGGTGATACGAAGACTATGGTTTAGGCTTGTGACCAAGCTGGCATGTGATATATGTACAGAGTGCCCTGGCCTCTTGTAATTAGTATGGATTCATTAAAGGAATGGATAGAGTGTGTCAATTTACCAGTACTTCCCCCTCTTCCCACCAATTTTAAGAAATGACGTGCCCGTATCCTCTGTTTTCTGCTAAAAGAGCTCTGACTTAAAGAGGAAATGAAGACTTAAAAGATAAATGCTGGAGAACTTGCATGGACAGGCAAAACTCTTTTGTGCGCATACTGCACAATTTCCTTTTTGCCATGCCAAGAAGCTCAGCTTTGCTATCTGTTGTGGAGATTTTAATTCCTTGTCAATGGAGAATAAACCTACATGTAGAGAAAAATAGCATATATATGCAAACTAAGTCTTGCTGGAGGTTTAGAGAATTCTTAGATCACATGTACACCTAGAATCAGAATTTCATATTTTCATACTGTAGGCAGATAATAACAGGGGCAATAACAAACTTAAAAATGAATTAAGAAAAATGGAAATACTACCTGATGCAGAAGAATTATTTAGCAATACAGTGACAATGACTGCGTCCTTGCTTTTGGTTGTAAAAAATCTACAACAGCTGTGTCAAAATACTATCTTGTGGAAATGTGAATTCTGCTGCCTTTGCTGCTGGTACCACTAAATCTGATTTTTACCTCACTGTATGACAGCCAGTAAATTTTCTTTTGTTCAGTAAGAAACAGAAGCCACAGCCCATGCACTAAGAATAGTGATTTGTATGGATATCCACATAGAGGGATTCTTTTAGTTATATATTCTCTCCCTGAGAACATTTTGTACCATCTTCCTGTGACTGCGCTGGGAATTTACGTGGTTGCTGCCCATTCTAATGGCAAAATTACATGTTGTTATCTTTGTATACACAGTTACTCACTTGTACTTGCTGTTTTACCCTCTAAGATACATCAGAGGTAAAACACACTAAATTCTCAAAGCTGTAGAAAGAATGAGATGCAGCACAGGCATAAATCCATTATTGTTACGGTTTTAAGACTGTTATGTATTCTCCCTGGAAGCTCTGTGACATAAATTAAATGAAATTCATAACCTGGTATTAGATAGAAGGCCATTAAGGAAAGGCTGTATTGACTCGTGTTCAAGCCTCACATTTAGACAGAACCCTATTTTAATCAAGTTTAACGTATATCTCGGCAGAAAAAAAAAAGCAGAACTGGCAGAATAGAGGCAATTTATGATATTTGAGGGAAGTACCGTGCACCAATTTGAAAATGCACTGAGGTTCAGCAGACTATTTTACATTTAATTAATGTGACTTCCAGATTGGACTTTTTAATTGAATAATCATCTAAACAAATGACTCTTTATTTTGTGCTGAAGTTCTTAATTTCAGTAATCTACTCTGAAGCCAAAAGCCACTCAGACTGATATAATAAAAAAATTGTTTAATCAAAGATCTCACATAATGATAAATTGGTATGGCATTTGTTTTTATGTCCTTTTAATACAGGGAAAAGAAACAGATTTCTAGTCTACCTATCCAGTGAGTCTTTCCAGACCTATTCTTATTTTATAGGATATTACAGTTAAACAGCAATTGCAACCAAGCAATAAAGATATCAGAAAACAATGATGAACAAAAATTGGAGGCATTTTAAGACTAAAAGGCCATGATTAGATAACCATGAAATGTAGTCATTACCTTATTGATGGTAAAGTAATAAGATATAGCCTATACTCATCCAATAGCTAAGAAATGCAACAGATTATTACCTATGATAAAACAGACACATTTAAAAAGTGTTAGGACTTTCAGTTCAACACAGATTGTATGCCTGAAAATGCGTAAAGAGCCATCTGAAATAGAAAACAGTGCTGGGCTCAAGGCTGAATGGGGAGAAATGTGCCCAATCCTGCCATGCCCCTCATACTCCCACTCTCTCTGTTAAGACTTCCTAGGGCAGCTTCTATGTATGCTTTGGACCAAGTGAACCTGGGACCAAGGGAATCTGGGGCTGCTCCAACATGGGGTGGTTCCACAGGAGAGAAAGGGGTAAAAGGGCTGTCCAAGGGCTGAAGGGAGAAAGAAACAATGGGGAGGAACACCTCCTCCTGGAATCACAGCTGCTTTCTACATCCCTATCTACTTCAGAAATAACAGACTAATTCTTTTTTGCACAGATTTCATGTCTTATAACTCTACAGAAAAAGACACTGTACTGAAGGAGAATGTAAAGGGGTGAAGAATCAAGATTAATATTAAAAGCAGAAAGCATTTTGTAAATTACACGTTTAAAAATTATAGGTTTGAAAAACCTGTATAATTGGCAGTGTGTGTAATGTATGCAGCGTCTGCAAGGCCTGCACAAATGTGTAATATGTGGAGTCCTTAGCGCTCAAAGGGAAAAAAGAGGAAAGGTAAGGTTAAAGTGAAAAAAGCCACCCAGAATCAAGGAATCATCTCAAAAGCTCAACCTACTATTTTCTGTCAAAGACTTATCTGTAAAGCAGTATCAGAGCATACTCACTATGCTTTTCACTCATATAATATTCTTCTTCTGCAACAATTTGATAAAACTTAAAGAAAAGGAATGAGAATTTACCCAAATACCACATTCTTATGGAGGGGAAGGATCAGCTAAGGCACGCCTTTAGAAATAATATATAAGTCTACTTCTGTCACACCTTGACATACTAGGCATTTCTATTTTTCTGAAGAGCCCTGTATCTTTAAACAACCACAACTACAACTCATTTGTCTCAAAAGTTTCCTGAGAATTGTCTGTTTATGAGCCTTTATGAATTTCTTCATTGCTGCCAAATATTAATTGAAACAATTAACTGTGAAGAACACGTGGGTACAAAAATATTAGCACCACATAATCCTTTCTAGTTAAGAGGTCCTTACCGGATTATTTCAGAAATGCTCTGGAGTTCTAATTACCTATGGAAGTCCCACAAGGTTACTGCAGAACACGGTAATTAGACGGTTGTAATATAAGGTGTTAGCAGGGGATTGAGGATTTGTGCTAAGAAGCATGGTGTTTTCATGGCTATTTACTGTGCAGAGGACCAGAATTTAATGGAATTTGGTGGAAATCTCCAATGACAAATGTAGTTAAAAGGTGGGGAAATATCTTAATACAGACTCAGTAGTTGGTGGGGGGAAACCAGAGATACTACGCTGTGATCTTTACATGAACAAAATGGTTCGTGTGTTAAGATTGGTGTAGACTTTAAAAAATCTTGATCAAATATTTCAATTAAAATACTTTTAATTATTGAATAAAATGTTCCATATGAAAAAAAGTCAATTTGACTGTTATCCTGAGTGGAAGCAAAAATTAGGTTCATCGCTGTTCAACGGCACATAATAAAGTGACATGGTTCATGTAATGTCCCAAAGCCTTTGATTTCCTCGCTCAAATAACAAGGCTCCCAGTAAAGGGGTAGCATTAGAAGAAAAGCTCAGGACAAGGTTCAAGCTTGTACCTCTGTCTCTCCAGCAAGACACTGAACTATTCTTTCACAACATCCCATGCAGTAGTAGTAATTCAGTATTACTGTTTACATAACTTCAACTAAACGTAGGCACAGAGTACATGGGCAGATTGCTATTTAATTATAACAAAATAAAGGGTGAATTGTGAGTATCTCAAATTGAATCAAGTAGCACTATTGCAAACTGACGCTGATGAACAGGAAAACAAAACGCAGTCCCTAGCATTTCTCTTCTATACAGCTAGGACTAAACACGATTTTGCAACTGTCAAGCCATTCAGATGTACCTCCACAGGGAAAGGAAGAGAGTAGGAGGACTTGATGCAAGGCTCCAGTCTTTTTCAACCTGCAACCCTTAATAACTCTGAAGTGGATATAAAACACCACAGATATAAATTACTTGATAAGCTCAAAAGCGGAGAGTCCACCTCTTACTGTCTTCTTCACATTCTACATTACAGCTAACGTAACTCAGCTGTACACGATGACTAACACTGAGTCTGAAAAAACAGTCTTTGGAAATACTATAGAAAGAGCCTTCCAGAGGATTATATAAAGGTGAAAATCCCATTTCATAGCTAAGCATGTAACAAGGTTAGAGCTCCTTCATTATTAGAGTGATAATAATAATGTCTAATCTTCCTTATTCTCTCTTGTCAGTAAAATACATCTCTCAGCTTTGTATGTTTGGTTGAACAATAGGCAGCTTATAACAATTCTGAAGAACTCAGAAAAACTAAGTTTTTAATTTTAAAAAGCAGATTCCTAATAGTCTATGTATATGTATTTTAAAAATGTATTCTGTAGCTATTGTTATACTTAGGCAAATAACCACTGAAATGTAAAAATATCATAAGCTTTTTTTTAGCACACATTGCATATGAATTAAGAAAAAAAACAACAAAACATAAAAGAATGCTCTAGTTAAAACTTTCTCTGATATTTTTCAGCTCCTCCTTTTAACCACAGCAAACATTTTTTTTTTTTTAATTCTGAATGCATGACCTTATAGCATATCATCTTGTCTGCCTCTGTATATCTTTTCATTTGTGACAAGATAACAGACGATACTTGCATTAGTTCACAATGGTGACTCATTTCTGTGGAAGTTAAATGCTGGCTCTTATGATCCTGGCCCAATTAACGCAAGGGGTTTCGTGTTTTTTTTTTTTTTTTTTTTTTTTTTT
>PPHD01017104.1:0-15224 GCA_002909625.1 Bambusicola thoracicus
TTTTTTTTTTTTTTTTTTTTAACAAAAGTTTTGCCTTACTTGTCCTTTCCTAAGCATTCAGGAAATGTACCGTAGCTCCTTTTCTGGGGGTAAGGATAGGATTTATAAGTTGAGTTGAAACATTACTCATTACTGAATGGAAACTCATTTGTAGTGGCACTCTCCTTTGCATTGTGAAATGTAGTTTTTTTTTTAGTAGCATCAGGACAAAAACAAGTTGAGCTTTGCATTCCAGAGAGATGAACTTCTGCTAGGCCAAGGATAGATAAAGCCTTATCCTCTCTTGCAGATTGTCTGCAACACTGTTTAATAAAGCTGATGAAGTATCAGTTACTGCTGGAAGAAATGGATAGTCTTACCAACAGAGGTTTAGGGGGCTTGACTGAAAAAATGAAAAATTGTAGAGCGCAGGAGACATTTGTTAGTACTACTTAAAACCAGGCTGCCTCACAATGTTGCTGTGAAGGAATCTTCTTTGTGATTCAACAGACTAACTTAGTTTGTTAGAATGCTGCTAATGCAGATAAGTCTTAGCGGTTTGAAGGAAATATGGCATCTGTTCCTATTTCAGTTCCTGAAACTTTGCCAGACCCTATGCCACAACAAGAGCTGACTGAAAGTATTTCAATTGAAGTTTACTGTGGGAAAATGCTGATTCAGTGGAATCAGGAAATTTTTATGGGAATGTGCCTATTCTGTCAAAATTTTCAGTGAAAACAGCTACGTGACTTTCTGTCTAGCTGGCAAGCCAACCCAACATCCTCTGTGGCAGTACCCAATGGGAGCTCCAGGGTGTCTGTGCTATCCTCGAGCTGTGACATTCCTTGCTTTCCAGCAGTTGTGCAGACAGGAAAGCTTTCAGGTTTGATGGGTAAATCAGCAGCCTCTCTGGTGTATTTGCAGAATTATCAGTTTGTCCAAATGATAAGTGGCTATGTATATTTACCAAGATTCTGATGCACATAAAATATTTTGTGACCATTTTGTACAGCTGTGAGCAAGTTCTTATCCTCCTATCCATTTCAGTGCCATTCTCTTTGCATTTGAATTCTGTATCAGGAAAGACTTATTTGTTTGCTGTGGCTTTGACTGTGTGATGGAACAAAACTGTTGAATGAAAGCATAGGTATTCACAAAAGAAACACAGTTTTCCTCTGATGCTAATTTTCATCTAAATATGTTGAATGAGATTTGTTTGTGTTCTATAGCTTGCTACAGTCAGTATGGTGATTTTCTGATGCTATCTATGGAATGGGGCTTAATAGTTTTTTGTTTTTTTTTTTTTTTTTTTACACTTGCATTAAAGGAAAGAGATCTGATAAGGACTTGCAAATTTTATTTTACATTAATTTGGTTATGAATAGTGCAGAAAAGGTAAATAAGAAGGATATGTGGGAAACATCCATCTGCTTCCACAATAGTATTGCAAAGCCATTTTTGAAGATGGCATTAATAACTGAAGTTGCTCAAATCCTTAGTACAACTTACTGGTAAGACACTGAACGTATACACGTCAGTGGGATCAGACTGGCAAAAGGTCACTGTACTACAGTTACTGTGTGAGTAATGAGAGAGATACCTGAGGCTTTATATCAAATCTTGAAAACCTCCAAGAATGGGTTATACTGCCTCTGTGTGCAACCTGCTCCAGTGCTTGTTCCGAAGATGTAATATTTATAAGTACTGAAAGACTATGCTTAGCCCTCCTTGAAACCTTCTCTTCCCTAGGCTGAACAATCTCCTCTTGGTGATGTGGTGGAGGAAAACTATGTGAGGAAACAACCTTTTTCCCCCCGTAGCAGGCAGAAGTACAAACCCTGATGAAACTTGGAATTTGCCTTAGGCCAGCCCACATAATGAAGTGTCCTATCTTCCTGCAGTTCTGAGGAACAAGCTTGTCTAGGCTAAATTTAGCCTTTGTGTTTAAGAGCTTGGAAAAATAGCCAGGCCCAAGTGGTCAGGAGTATAAAGAAGATATGTCATCCATATGCAAGTGCAAAATATAGGGCTTCTTCCATTCTCCCTTCATTCTTAACTGTGGAGGAATGAAGAGATGATTCTCAACAGGATGTGTTCTCTATAGGCACTACAATGTAATGTAGAGTTGTACTGGTGGTTTTTTTTTTGTTTGTTTGTTTTTTTTGGATGATGAAAGAGATGTAAAATCTGTATTACTTTAAACTCATTTCAATAGAATTACTCATGGGTTATGACAACGTATATGCAATCTGTATTTTTACCATCTATTTTTATGGTCTTATTATTTGTTATTTCTGTAGGTACAGAAATAATTTTGTTATGTCTTAAATACAAGATTCATATCATTTTCAATATTATTTCTTGTATAATATAGGATACAAAAATAGCTTCACTTGAGCGCAATATAAGAGACCTTGAAGATGAAATACAGATGTTAAAGACAAATGGAGTTCTGAATACAGAGGATCGAGAAGAAGAAATCAAACAAATCGAAGTTTACAAGAGTCACTCGAAGTTCATGAAAAATAAGGTAAAATCTATTAATATCCTAATGGCATTTAAATAATGTGAACAAAAGTTTTAACTAGACCCTTTACTGCATTAGCATGTGTGCATGTCTTCTATTGGCAAATCTCTGCTACGTGGTACTGTTGCTACAGAAGAGTGAAGTATTTTATTGAAATAAAAATTAATTTATATTTTAACTTACGAGAGGTAAGGATGAGGCTATTCCAACACTTCTGTGGAGACAGCTGCAATTATTAGTTTTTACACCATGTTACCTTTTCCCTTTATTTTGTATGTTTTAGAGCTGGCTTTTTGAATTACTTCATGATTTTGATTTGCAGCATTTTGGAACAATTTTATTTGTGCTTTTATATTTGATAGAAGTTTTACAATAAGGACTGCTGCTCCTTAGATCATGTGAAATTGAACTTTTCTTTGTATTTTAAAACCTAAAATTTAATGACTTTGTTCCTACAATGTATCCTTCATTTCAAATCATTGTACATAGATAACTGAGTTGACAACACTCAGATAATAAGTACGATGGAACACATTTTCTTGGTAAAAGCCTCACAGTTATTTTAAAATACATCAGAAACAAAGCTTTATGTCTACGTTCTTATTCTGCCTGGACTTTTTACCTCCTTTAATTTTAACCTACTCAGCTGCTTTCTAGGTAAAGATGAATTCTCTCCAAATACACTTTCTTGTGAGTTCTAATACTACTTTTCTGATAGTTTTTCTAATTGCCTTAAAATTGTAGTAAATTATACATATTGTTAGTTCTTGTATTGGTTCATTCCTAGCCTTCCACCTTGAACATTTTGTTCATGAAATAATGAAATAATGAATTATGGCTCTTGCTTAAAATATAAATTTATAGAGGTGGATACTTCCATTCTCATGTAAACAAATTTAGGTTTTGGTAGTAGCTCCAGCCCTCTGATCATTTTCTTGTCTCTCTTCTGAACCTACTCCAATAGCTCTACATTTTTCTTATACTGACGGCTGCAGGCCTGGTATTGGTATTCCAGAGGGGCCCTCACAATGGCAGAGCAGAAGGGGACAATCACTTCCATTTCACTGTGATTCAGCTTGGGATACACTTGGCTTTCGGGACTGCAGGTGCACACTGCTGGCTCTTGTTTAGCTTTTTCATCCACCAGAAATCCCAAGTTCTCCCAGTCTGTTGTCATATCTGAGATTGCCTTGACCCATGTGTAACACCTTCCATTTGGTCTTCTTGAATCTCATTAGATGGACCTACTTTTCAAGCTTGTCCAGGTCCCTTTGGATGGTGTCCTTTCCTTCTATTGTATCAACTACACCGCTCAGCTTGGTGTCATCAGCAAACCTACAATCAAGCAGACACTCAAGTGCACTCTGTCACTGATAAGACTTGTTGAATTCTGTGAATCTTTTAAACTACATCATAGGAGACGATGCTTTCTTGTGACATCGGGGCATATTTTAACTTCTGTGGATAAACATTACTGAGGAAATGGAAGCTTTAATACTCATGTGGAAATAATCCAGTTTTATAAAAATAAACAAAACCCCAAAATGCTGGAAGCTCAAAAAATATATTTTTTAACTTCAAAAAAGTAGCTCAGTAGCTTAAGAGTAGCTAAAGTTCTGGGCGAATTTGAAGCAATTCAGTTTTAGTAATTTATGATAAAAGTCCTAAAACATCTCAGCAAATCAACTGATTAAAAAATATTGTAAAATGTCTATTATTCTGTTAATTTTCTAATATCTTGGAGAAGAAGAGATTCAGTAGAGGTTTCTGTGATGCAGAAAACATGAATGATTGTTAAACATGTTTTTTCACAATCTTCTGATCATTCTGATGAATGTCGCATTCTGATGAAATTGTTTTCTTTCACCGGTCCTTACTTCTGCTTAAATTAGAGATTTGTAGCAGAAGATATTATTTTTATCCTTCATATTGGAACAATTCAAGGTGGAAAAATATTTATGTAGTTGTCAGCAAATAGGCCTTATACCACATCTGTTTAACAAGAGATTGTTGATAAACTCTGATGAAGTCCCGATTGATGGCAAAGAACAGAACAAAACTCTTTTCACAGTTAACAGTCTGAGGTGACTCCATGAGGTGGCTCCACATGAACGGTGGAGAACGTTGGAGATAGTTTCTTTATTAATTATTAATAATTTTTAATAATCAATCCTCCCAATTATTATAGCTGAAATTTTGACTTGCTGTATTATATATATGTAAATTTTGACTTCTCGATATAGAAATGAGAAAACTTGCTTTACATTTTTTTCTTGTCCACTTAATGTGACTCTTCCTCTCTGTATGTGAATGGACAAATATTACCATTACTTGCATTAGGAATATGAAGCTTCAATATTCCTATTGACTTGAAGAAAACAAGTAGGACAATATGCAGTTTAGGGAGCTAAGACTTCCTTCCGCCATTTGAGTTAACAGTCAAATATTTAAAGAAATTTTGATGTATTTTACAAGCAAGAGTTTGCACTCTAGAATTCAAGTAGTTCTCTGAGTATTGGAGTTCTCATGTTCTTTACAGGAATGAGAAGGAAAATCTAGTGATGGTTCAGTTCTGCTTTAGCAGATTAGGCTTGAGTTTTAAGAATTGTTAAAGTGAACTATAACTGGCTCTCTGTAATTAGCATCTATGTCTAATGACTTTTCTTTGAAAGAAGCAATTTCTAGGTAATACTGTAAAAGAAATATACTAGAAAAAAATACACCAGTTTTTGAGGACAGATCTGGATCTGTTATAAAAATGTAAAAAAAAAAAAAAAAAAACAACCCAACCAAACCTCCAAATAATGGACCAAAAAACCCAAGCTAAGCAACCAAAAAATACCTTTCACACCAAAAACAAGAGCGTGCACAATACAGACTTTAGAAACTACAGATAAGTGTCTAGTTTACCTCCTGCAGTCACTTCACCTCACTTGTGTTGCTGTTCTATTACTTAATTTCTTCATTTTAAAAAGCAGGTTTCATTTAACACATAAACCTAGATTCCTACGAAATATAAATCAGCATTATTTCATTTAATGGAATTACTGACTTAAAAATTTAGCCCTTTCATTTTAAGCAATGCAATATTCAGGGAAAAAGTTCTGATTGTTTTTGTTTGTTTGCTGTCTTGGTAAGTCAAACAATTATATAAGAGAAAGGATAATGATTTTATTGAAAAGCTAGTATCTAAGGAAATGACAATTGTTAATTGAGAGGGAAAGCAAAGGAACTAGGGTTTCAGCAAAGGAGGTGAAACAATCATATGGGGCAACATAGAAAAAGTGGTGACAGGCAAATTAAATACATGAAATGGGAAGGTCATGGTCAGAGTTCTGTGAATGCTGTAGCACATAGACTTTTATTTTCACTGTGGTCTTTGTAAAGTACAAAAATGTTCTCACTTTTTTTTTTATTGGAAGATTTTATGGAATCACGACTGTTGATATTCTATACCACTTTTTATAACAAAGTGAAAATGTATGCACATCTGCACGAAAGAAAATTACTTCAGGCTCTGTTTAATCTTTTTTTTTTTTTTTTTTTTTTTTTTAACACACTAATAACTTCTGCAGGACTTTTAGAAAGTATATATACCCAGAAGTAAAAACTTGTTTTTAAAAGTAATGTTTTTTTTCCTATGCCTTTGGTATTTTTGATGCATTATTTTTAAAATTGAAGTTTTAGCACATTTTCATCTTTATGCTGTAATTAAACATCAGCCAAAGGAATAATTATTTACCATAGATTTTTTTGAGAGTTATAGCCAATTTTTAAACCTCTGGCTATTCGTGGGTCTTTTAGCCAGAATGAAAGAACGGATTTTGTTTCAGAAATACAAAGAACATACCTGTGATGAAAATCAAGCTTTTGGAAAGGGGTTGATTATTTCTGAGTGTGGGTTGTGTCCTGGAAAAAAGTGGGAAGAGTTTCTAGGAGAGATTAAGTGTTTCTGATGTTCACATGGGCCTCATATAATGCATGTGATGTAATTCATGTTGGCTACAGATCTACTTTTTGTCTTCATATATTGTAGACAGATTTTCTCGTTGTTAATTTCCTACACATTTCTGTCTCAGTTTCCATACTTGATTACATGTTCTGGCAAGGGATGGAAGAAGGTGGTTTGCTTTCAAGAGAAATTTTTCTCTTGCAGTTTCCTTGCTGCAACTTTGTATTTTCTTGATACCTGTTTTTTTTTTTTTTTTTTTAATTTGTATGCTACATTTCTTATTTTGATATCTCTAGATTGTGAAGATGATTGATTGTTTTTAGTTCTTGTGTGGATTCTTGATTTTATACAGTAGCTCAGAGTTGGCTGGCCAAGTACCTTAACCAGGTATGCAGACATACTGCGATTTATGGGAGAAATAAGGAATAAATGTGTTGTCAGGCATATAGAATGTATATTTGGAAGAAATAGTATGTTCATTTAATTTGTAAGGAAACACAATGTAGAAAAATGCAAAATCAAATATACTAGAAATAGTTTGATCAGCAGAAAATATTTCTAGTGACTGTGCCATGCAGTATTTAATCTGTGGATCTTTAAAATTATTATAGCTCAGTAGCATCAACCTGTGGATATACATACTTATGAATACGTATATATATTTCATTATTCTTTCCTTTTGAATAACCTATCTAGGCCTTCTAGAGTTCTTGCATCCCAAGTGTCTGTTGGGATACAATTTAATTAAGGGAATAAAAAACACTATTATAACACTTCTGTAGTCATTGCGGAATTGAAACTTGAATTTCAAAGATGTCTTGGTCTACTTAAAGTCATCAAGAAAACTTTCCAAGTATAAAGGAAACATGGTTTCCCTGAACTATGCAGATACACTCAGGATTTTTATTTCAAATAATTCTCTTGAGATGATATATCTGAACTCATCTGGTGACCAGTAGTATTTCACAACACTTAAAAAAATGATGTTACATGTCACCTAATTTGCCATATGTTAGCATCACTCTGTGTGTTGCCCAGTGCTTTGTTCAGATTTGCATTTTCTAAATCCACCACACTTTTGCATTCTGTAGCTACCCTTCTCACTTAGCATTATGGAAGGGGAAGAATGATCGCAATTCCATAACATCTACTGATATCCTATGGAATTCAGAAGCTCATTCCTAAGAATGTGTTTCTTTTGTTTCCTCTAGGATACTTTTTTTACATGCAATCTCACAGATGTTTTACTCGGTGGAATTTTTTTTTTCTAACGTTTTTCTCAGACTTCTCTAAAGCTAATCCCTTTGGCTTGGCTTTCCTAGTACCTAGAATTCCATAGGAACTGCCAGAAAAATGGAGATGGGGACGGTAGCAGCAGCAAGTTTGCAGGAAGAGTAATGTTATAGTTCTACCTCTACTTTTTCCTCTCTTTACTAAGATGCCTGCTTTTTCGTATCAGACTCCTAAAAGCCTTGATTCACTTGAACCAATGATAACTTAAGTCACAAGAATCATGCTGTTGGAAGGCATAGGCTATTGGATTGAATTTATACTTTTATGAAAACGTTTTTTCCTATGCGTGTTTTCTGTCCTGCCAGACTTACCTCATGCAGGATAAATTCTTTTGAACTTAAGTGAGGTCTGTGGTTAATTTATAGGCCAAATCATTGTGTTTAAGCTTTAAGAGTTTCCTTTTTAATTTCAGCAAGAGCAGGACAACGATTCTTAAAACAGAGTACTTGAAATTACATAAGGTTGTGACTATTTTAACAGTTTGTATCTTAATTCTCATCCAGAATTTACAGGAGATATGAGTTGCATTATTATTTTGTTCTTTCTCACTTTCTAGACTTCAAGTGCAACCATGAATTGAAAATAAAATTAACAATTAAACTGTTTACTTTTCCCATTACAGATTGACCAACTGAAACAAGAACTCTCAAAGAAAGAATCAGAACTTCTTGCCTTACAAACTAAGCTTGAAACCCTTAGCAATCAGAATTCAGATTGCAAGCAACACATTGAAGTGCTTAAAGAGTCACTTACTGCCAAAGAACAGAGAGCTGCCATACTTCAGACAGAGGTATGGTATCTTCTAATCATAAAATGTGATAGGAATGTTTAGTTAATAATGTGTATCGAGCTGATTATATCTGTTGCAAGCCTCTGTTGAAGACAGTTTGTTGAAGTATAGTGAAATAATTTTAAGCCCTTGAATTATCAATCCATGTGATACCTATATCTAGCTATGTATTAGGTCGCACACCAGATCTTTTTGTCTAATTTATTTTAAAAGTATCTGTGAGTGCAATTTAAGAAACTGCTTGTGCCTAATTCGCTTTGGGTTCAAGGTGGATCTGTGGCCTAATGGTTTGATTGTTGTGATTTCATTTTTTCATCTATCAGCTTACTGAGTTTTTGTTTTGACTGCTCTGGTCTGATGCTTTTCTAATTCTAGTCTGAAGAATTAATGTCCTGATGAATTTTCAAGGGGTCTGTTCAAGGGTACCTGATATTAATCTGTTTCTTTCTAATGCAACAGTCTTTTATTTAAAAAATATGTGTTAGTTCCGGTCTTTAATTTGGGCCAATGCATGAGTTATGTATGTATCTACAAAATCAGATCACAAAAATATGGGTAATGAAATACAGGGTTGAGATGGTGCTTACATTTAATGGAATCCAGTGTTAAAAATGTTGTCCTTTTTTTCTTTTTTTTCCCCCCTTCACGGCTGATGTGCTTATTGTAATGTTGCATTAATCACATATTTTTAAGATGCTCAGGATTTTAGCAAATTTCTTACCACTCTTCTGTATGCTAGGTAGTTCTTCTGGTCAAAAGTGTCTCTTTCCCACAAACTAGTATGTTACAACCTCCAGACTGGTGTATTGGAGAGATTCTGTTAAACTATGTGTATCCTGTAGAAATGTGCTGAAGTCCAGAAGCTGGACAGCAGCCCATGTAGATGGCTACATTGCTTCTTATCGCCATTTAAACAGAACCAGAAAGAACATAAATTGCAAGAAGGCATCTCAGTAAAAATTATGAACTACGGCTATAGCCCATTCATCGGGTGCCAAAACTTGGAGGTGTAGTGTTCGCTATGAGACAGTTGAAATCAAGCCGTCTGTGCTGCTTGCATTTTCTCTTTTTCAGGATGAAAATGTCTACCTTTTTCTCTTATTTCTTTTGCATGTTTACTTGGCCCTTATATCTTCTGACTGGCCTATGGGCCAACATACAACAATACAATTTAAATAATTATTTTCATTATACATTTCAGTTAGCAAATTTGTGTCTTCTGACTGCATTTTCCTGTTACTGAGATGTTTCCTGAAATGTATGAAAATTTTATTATGAATGACAGAAATAAACTAGAACAAAAACTTTGAAAGCATCCTATGCAAACTAAATGTGATGCAGCAAGACAGGAAAGTTGATAATGGTGTAGATCTAGTAAACCTATTCTATACTCCCTTTTAACTGCTCTTAGTTTTATAGGAAGTCTTTTGTATAACCATTTCACAGATATAATCTTCATATAGCTCAATTGTGTCTTTCTTCAGTATTTGTGAATGTCTTGTCTTTCAAAGGGAGTTTCTTTAGTTTGTAGAATTGTGGTTCAGTCAAGGGAATATTTATCTTCTTCGTGAATCTCTGTGGGAAATTCTACATTTCCCACAGGCTGTGTGTTAGATTAAATGTGATAGTGGTGTAACCCCAAGTATCAGCGAAGGTCGTAGGTGCTTTTTTTCTGATATAAGTGTTAAGCTGTGTTAAATCAGACAACAACAAAAAAAGCAAAAGGTTCTTCAGTGAAGTTCATACTTTTCTTGTAGAAAAAAGAGTTTATGCAACAAGAGAGCCACGATAGGGCAGAGGGTCTTTCAGTGCACTAAGAATAGGGTCTGTCTTGCTAAACACTTGAAAATGAGCAAGTGTGCTTTACTTGTGAAAATGCACGTGGCCTACCATTGAAGGTGGGTGTGGAATAAAAGTGTGATTTTTGTCAGCTGGGCACACTCTGAGACCTGGATTTGAAGCTGAGAAAGCTATATACCATTGATTCTGGACATAGCAGGTTTTGTTTTCTGCAATGTAGAATTAGGAAAAGATTTTGGCTGCTTAGAGCACATGAATTTTCTTTCTTCAGGCCTCAGGTCTTATCTAAAGGGAGGGCGTTTGGTTCCAGCAGTGCATGGAAAAGCAGCTGCAGGGAGATGTGAGTTGAATGGCAGCCCTCCAGCAGGTGGAAAACATTATGTAAGGAAGTTTGTACTGTACAAGGTATTGTTTGTAGTTCCCAGATGAGTAGAATTAATAACTTTTTGGCCTGTATTGAGCCCCAATCCTTTCTTTCTGCATGTCCAAGTCTTCTTTTTGCGGAATGTATTTTGTTAATTATCACTGTAGAATTTCATGCTGTCCTAAAACAAGCTCATAACCTGCCTTTAAGGGCTTATTTCTAGAGGTAAAAGTAGCCAAAAAAGGTCACTTCTAATCCAGAGCTGAAGTGCTGGTAGTTGCAGTGTTGACTCCCTGCCTAAACAGGATTACTTTGTAATCACCTTACACTAATTAATTCAGTTCAGAAAATCCTGTATTAAAATAAATCTTTGATTTGATCTTAGTTGCTTTACAACAAGACTTTTATTGTTTACCTTAATAGTAGCACTCTAAGGGTGTCTTCAGATTTTGGATGCAGCAGCTGTATATGATGCAATAGCATCAATACGAGGTTTCTATTATCCCTTTTCTCTAGCCTATCACAGTCCCTATGCATGGCAGCATGGCCTCTGATGTAAGAGCCACTCCACCCAGTTTTCTGTCATCAGCAAACTTTCTGGGAGCATATGTTGCTTCCATCATCCAGATAAGTAATGAGGAAGTTGAACAGTACTGGATCCACTATTGACCCCAGGAGTAACATACTGATTCTACTTCACTTCCTTAATTCAACTTTGTACTCCCCCACTTCGCTCATGTAACCTGTCTAATAGGGTATAACACTTAGAAGTATTCTGTTGGCATTTATTATTATTACTTGGAGTCCTATTCTGTTGGCATTTATTATTATTACTTGGAGTCCAGATATCCTTGGAAGTTCATTAGTTTCACTTTTGTTGTTTCATTTTGTTATTATTTGTTACTTGGTAAAACTAATATTTATATTGCTTCAAGTCTGGGATTTTCATGATGTCACCAAAATTAAAACATTTTTTTTTCAAGTATAGTTTAAATTTGAGCTTATAATAACAGTTTGTTTCAGTAGTCAGAAATGAAGTGTAAGCAGAGATATAATGATCTTTTAGTCTCTGCAGAATATCAACTACTGCTGAAAAGCATCACCAGTATTGTCTGGGTATTCAGTTGGTTGATTTACATACACTTAAGCAAAGGGCATCTGGAATTTTTGATGAACATAGTTAATATGCTTTGAAAAGAGGTAAGTGGAAATGATTTCAGATAAAGGTGTTTTGTCACATGCTCAGAGAAAATTAATAAAGCCAACTGTAAATATGTTAAATCTAGGTATAAACATGATGTGCTTTTTGTTCAGTGTTTCTAATGTCTTAGTGATGTCAGTCGTTTTTTATAGGCTTCTTTGACTTAAAAAGTATCATCTGAAGTTTTTATTGACAGCTGAAACAAAGTGTGTAATCCTGTGCAGCAATAACTTTCATGGTGGCCAGAGTTGGGAGGTCTGAAAATAGTTTATTGCCAGGAAAAAAAATTGGAGCCAGTTCTTAGAAGGTTCACCACCTTTGCTATGTGCATTTTGTTCCATTTTAAGGGTACATATGATAATAGAGCCAAACCATGCAAACTTTTCTTACCCTGGTGTATATAGCCTTTGTTTTGATTCTGTGCTTATTAATGATGTGACAGTGCTGAGGTCAGATAAAAGTGAGCCAAGGTCAGGCTACTCCAGCTACAGAATACTGAAAATGTCACTCCACAGAGAATTGCTAAAAGGAAGGATGTTAGATTAGATTTTCTTTGTCATCGTATAGAAGTTTTATACGTTAATGTTTAAAATGAAGTCTTTTACTGAATAGGAGAGGAGTTCAATAGCTCAAATGGTCCTTTTTGATTTAAACAAATTTGATTACTGTTATTTGGAAAAGTAAAAGATGGTACAGTTTTATGCTAATTTGTATACTGGTATTTAACTTCTGCTCTTACCATCAGGAAGAAATCTGATGGAAACTGGTGCGAATACATTTGTTTCAGCTGTGTATCTCAGTGGAGAAAAACATTTCGGAATTTCAGAAATTTCAAAATAATTTTAGAAGCAGTTCTGACACAGACTACTTTAGCACTTCAGTGTATCATTGCTTTAGGTAACGCAGACATAAACTGTTGGGTGTACTTTGTGTAGATTAATGAATTGTGAAATCTGAATATTTCCATGAAGAAATTTTATAAGTTTATAAGTTATAATCTTAGTCTTGTCAATGGAGAAGGACATGTGAAGTCTAAGCATACACATTTTAAAACAGAAAATAATAAAATTGAAGAGGAAAGATGATGATAGTAGGTGTTTATTGCAGTGCATTTCTCTTTTGAAATGAATCTGCTTATAAAGAAAGGCTGGGAAGTGATTGACTTATTGTCAGCTCTTGGCAGACAGAATACTTGAAACAAAACACGTTGACGTGCTACCACTTGAAATGTAAGGCTTTTTAATTTTGAAATAATAATGGTATAACTAAGGTTATTTCAGTCTCAGGTATGTATTTTTCTAAGAACTTACTTTGAAAATGTACTTTTCTATTTTTTTTGGTGTGTGTGTGTTTTAAATCAATCTGGTACAGATAGTGTGTTCTCTTTGATGTACTGCAGAATTTGATGCACAAGTAGAATTTGCCAGGCATTTCAGTTTTTGTACAGATTTCACATTCCATGGGTCCCTGTGACAACTTAGGCCATGAGAGAGGAGCACAATAACAAGGCAGTAAATTTAGAGTGTTAAACTAAAAGAGCAGTGTGTTTTTAAACAGAAGTAAACTTTGAAGCAACTGTGATTAGAAATAAAATCAGTGGGTAGCATGACTACATGGTTTTACCTCTTCTTCATCTTTGAAATGAAATAAGTGTGATGCAGAAGCTTTCCGAGCAACTGCTTTATGAGTTAGCTGTTACCTCCCTTAGTGAGAAAAAAAATGAGTGACATACATAAATGTATGTATGCCTGGGAGAGAAGGGTAGCAACTTCCCTGATTCTTCTGCCTTATGCTCCACTCTGGAGTAGTTGTCAAATGGCATAGTCTATACTGAGTGTTTACCCTGTTTTGAGCAGAAAGTTGGACTAGTGACCTCCTGAGACCTGGTACGACCTCAGTGACTCTATAGTATTATAAAAGAAGCTTTTCCATATGGCAAATGCATGATAGGCAATATGGTCCAAAAGATGTGTATTTTCTACTTTTGGAGTTACACACAGGAGTTAATTTATCCAGAGAAAGATTGATAAATAAAACTGTTATTTTCTAATTCAGTCCATTCTTGACAATAATATTCTGTAATTTAATAAAGGCTGGAAACAGAATTGAAAGTAGTGCCCAGAGAAGGAAAAGACAGTTGAAAAGAAACTAGGAAAGATGAAAGTACAAAGATAAGGGCTTGTATACTTGTTGTGTAAAAGCTTTATGGAAGTTTTTTTGGAAGAAATAGTTTAATGAAGCTTAGATTTATCTTATTGTCAAAATACATTTCATTTTATTCTGTTTTATTTAATTAAAATGATGAATAACTATTCTCTTTTCTTAGTTTTCTTAGTTCTTAGGTTTACAGAACTTTACCTTGTTGCCTTATAAAGTAATATTCAATTAGACAGATTATATGGCATTTTAGGATTGATTATAGTGAATGAGAATGATTAGAAAAAATCTAGGTGTTGGTAAACTCTTGAGTTAGCTGACTGAGTTGCACATCTCAATTTTGGATGTTACTTGCAATTTGATTCTTCGATTCTTTTCCAGTGATTATTTTAACATTATGACATTATAATTTAAATCTTAGATCTCGAGGAAAAAAAAAATCCTCCATAGCAGTAGTTGTATTTAAAGGAATACATTTATGTGCCATTAAGTAACTTGAGTCCGTATAATTGATTTATCTGGTCTGTGAAACATAAAGAACAGACTTTGAATAGACCCTGTGCAATGTACACATTTTCTACAGATCAATTTACATCATTTATATCTCTTCTTAATGTTAATTCTCATATTTTTGTGAAGGAAGCATAGGATATAAAGTAATAAGAATGTCAGGATTTGCTGATGCTGGTGCAAATACACATATCAGATGTTTTGCTAATTTATCCATTTCACCAGTTGTAATTTAAAAAAAAAAAAAAAAAAATTACATGTGCATCCCGATGGATTTACAATGTATATCATTTGCCTTATAACTGTTGCTTTTCTTTTAGAAGATTCTTGCTTGATAATAACAGTGAATATTTTCAGAGATAGCACTCTGTGTTTTAGAAAAGAATGTGTGAGCAGCAGTACTGTGCTAGAAGAACTAAAGATTTAGAAAACTGGGAAAAAATAGTTTTAAATATGCAAACAAATATTTCTGATGCATTTGATAAAGGAATGAGAAGGGAAAGGTTAGATTTTGCCCAGTATTAATGATAACCTAAAGCTTCGTGAAGAAACTAAAATCCTACCGAATCAGAGAGAAATGAGTGAAAAAGAATGATGTATTGCAGAGGATGCTACTGCTAAAGAGCTATAGGACAGGGACATCAGGGCTGG
>PPHD01017105.1:0-12877 GCA_002909625.1 Bambusicola thoracicus
GGTCATTAATTTCATTACAAGCAATGTGAGGAAGTGAATAACATTAAAACATCTGTAGCAGTTGGTCAGAAGTTAGTTTTTTGCATTGTGAAAATATGCTTCACTGATTACATAGAGGTCAACACAAAATTTTGAGGCTAAAATACAAAAATTATGAACATTTCGCTCATACTTGCAATTGTGTAAATATGAAAGTAGATAAATGACTAAACTGTTGATTTTCCCTAGCAGAAAATTGGGATGATCTTTGAAGTGATGATTATTCCAGAAAACAGTATTAATATCTCACATTTTAACTATGCTTTTCAGCATCTATTGATTTTTATATGAGATTCAGAAAATTACAGTGCTCAGTGTTTGTCAACTACTTACAATATTCAGTTTTCATGTCAGCCTTATGAACTCCACATGCACTGAAGAAAGAATATGGATACACCTGTTACTGACAGTGCATTGGTAAATTTGTCATAACATTTATTAAGACAAAATTCTACTCTGTTGATGGTTGAATGCCTGAAAATAGATTTTCCTGACTGATTGGAGGATCAGGCTTGTATGAGTGGCATCTCTGCTGCAGGGAGAGTGTGAAGCCTAGTTTGGGTGCAGTTTTCCTGAAGGTCATTTGCTTATTTCATGCAAAAAGATGCTGCTTCTGCAGTTCAGCGGGGTTCAGAAAGGGGTGATAAACATTGCTTATTTATGTATTCTTTGATGGATATGTGGTAGCTTTCAGAATGAAAAGCGGAGTTAAGTAAGAACTACTCAGAAGATCAAGCAAGTAAGCAAACAATCAACGCAAAACATAATGCTCATCCCTTTCTGTATACCATACACATCCTATGTTACAGACACTGATTTTTATTAAATGAATAATGCAAGATCTCATGGATGGGACCCTTTTACCTATCAAGCTGAATGTAAATTTGAAATGGAAATACAGCTCAGGAGTAGGAGGAGCTCACTTTGATTCAAGCAATGGGAAAAGATTTGCAGAGATATTAGTCTAGATGCTGCACTTCATTTTATACTATTTTCATACTATTTTATACTATTTTCATTTTTCAATTACTTCACTGTTACCAATTACAAGTGAAACAGTCTTACTTACAGTTGAAAAAAAAAGTGCAGGTAAACTACTGGGATTACCATACAGTAATTGCATGGATTTCAGCTTAGATCAGAAAAGAAAATACATATTCTCAAGTGATTCTAAAATGAATTTATTGACACAGTGCTCCATCATCAACATTAGAAATCTCTTTTTTCTACTTCTATTTTTTCCCCTCTTATTAATGGGCATTGTGAAACCTTCCTCCTTATTTAGTTATTTATGTTCTTTCTCTGGCCTTCCTTCCCCTACCTTTGTCCTTTTTTTCTTTGCATAACTAAGACATCACTGAGCTTTATCTCTCCTTGCATTCAGAATCAGTTAGCCACAGCACAAAACATTATAACTAAGATCTGGGAAACATGATTACGGTAGGACAATATCCTGCTTTGGACAAGCTTCAGAACAGGCTCTGATTTTTAGTGAATCAATGTATAGTTACCATAGCAACCTTCAGTGATCATGTTTGACCTTGCAGCCACAGAATCCTTCTTCTAAGAGGCATATAGGAGTGTTTGCTGTGTGAACCTTCATAGCCCTGACTGAAACCAGGGACAAAGTCCTGAGCAGTATCTGCAGTGGGATAAATGTAAGAAAAAAATATGGCATGAAATTGTATTTCCGCATTATAGCTCTGTATCTGAAATACTTCTCTGAGACCATAACTATGGAGGCAAATTGGAATTTGAAGTACTTTCACGTCAGATTCAGACTGTATTGAAAGAGTAGCAGAAAAAGATCAGAAGACATCTTTTGTCTTTCTGTCTCCTTTTGAATCTACTGTACTTACTGTAACATCTTTAATCATGACATATGAAGGAGGAATTAGCAATCATAATGAATATTCCTCATGGCTAAGTTAAACTGTTGCCAATTATTCTCCCCTATCTTGCAGCAACTGAGAGTACACAGTAAATTGTGCTACAAACAAGCAATAAGGAACAAGACCTTCTGGGGGTGGCATTGTTCCCTCCATTGATGCTCAGAGGCTAATCAATGTCCTGCTGAGGCTTTGAGGCTAAGGGACTCATAAAAGTTTAAGCTGTCCAAACGGGATAATGACTTTGTTACTTTGTGATATTCACCTTATATGCAGGCAGCAGAGTCACTTCTTGTTTTAATAATTCAGCTCTTGATATATAGCTACTTGTTATTTTCTGATTGTTAATTTTTATGAGCTTTCTTTGTTGAATTACTGACACATGGCATATTATGGCTGCATTCACTCACAATTTCGCTGTTTGAACACATAAAAACCTGTACAATCGTACCATCCCAAGGGATACTTTAAAACATCATCTAATAAAAATCTTTAATATGTAGTTCTTGTTCTTTTAGAGGTTTATGTACAGCAGTTTTGTATTCTATTCCCTTGTGTGTCTTGGGATGGAACTATATCTGACCTCAATATCAAGCACTTAAAGTATTTGCTCTTTTTATTCCCTCCAGATTTGGTTTTGTTATGAATGGATTGTACTATACAGATGTATTGAGCTTATGTGGCAAGCTTTTGGCAGTAGGGGGCTGCAGGAGCTGCCTCTGTGAGAAGAGCCCAGAGGCTTCCCCATCCCTGCAGCCCATAAGTACCACGTGGAGCAGATCTCCTCGTGTAGCCATGGAGGAGCCCACAGGGCAGTGGTGGATGAGGTCTGAAGGAACTGCAGCCCGTGGACAGCAACCCATGGTGGGGCAGGAAGGCTGAGGGAGCTGCACCAGGGAGGACTATGTGGAGCAGTGTGCTCCTGAAGGGTGGGCCCCATGGTATGGAAGCCGTGTTGGAGCAGTGCTGGGAGAGCTGCTGCCTGTTGGAAGGCCAAGCAGGATCACCTGGGGAAGGACAGCATCTGTGGGAGGACGGGAAGAGCAGGGGCAGAGAGTGCCCATGGAGGAGCAGCAGAGACAAAGTTCAGCCCAGTTATGGGCTGACTGCAGCCTCCATTCCTCTTCAGTCCTCAGGGGAAAGAGGCTGAAGAAGGTGAATGGATGAAGATGTTTTTAGTTTACTTTTAGTTCTCAATGCTCTGGTAATAGGTAATAAATTACATTATACTGACTCTGTTTTGACCATGATGACAGTTGGTGTGTGATCTCTCTGTCCTTATCTCAATGCATAAGATTTTTTCACCATATTTACTTCCCACATCCTTCTGAGGAAGGTGAGTGAACGTGTGTTGTGGTGGTACTTAGCTACCTACCAGTGAGAAATCATCACAAGAGAAAGCTGGGGCAGACAGCTGGAATCACACCCTCTCTAGTTGAGAACAGTTCATGCTATGAATCAGTTTACTTGGTGAGAATAGGTACGGGCCAGAGGAAAAGTGAGGATGGGTTTTCAAGTATCAGGAGTCAGGAGGTGTTGGAACCTGTTCTAGTTCATACATGTACATCTTTCACTGCACTTACATTTCCTAGATTTACATTTTGACTTGTCTTAATTTCATTAATTATGTATTTTCTCCTTTGGGAAATCTATCGCCTACGGCACAATTCGTCTTTAGGATAAGAGAACCACAGATTTTGGGAAAATTCTTTGATTTCTAATTAAACATAGGTTTTTTAGTGATTTGGGCACTTTTGTAAATTTTAATTGTAGTGTTTATTCTGTTGTATGCAAGATCTTTAAATCTCATTAAGGACAAGACTGAACTTTGTGCTTCTTTAATAGGTTTATTCCACATGCGGTTTAGTTTAGATTTTGACACTTTCCCCCAGGTTTTAGCAGTACATTGTTCCCTGATTCTTGTTTATATTATGTTGCAGTGCTTTGTTTTTGATTCTTCAACTTTTTCTGATTAAAATAATGCATGTGGTATGGCTAAAGTTACAGTATTTGACCTTCCAAATGACTGTGCTCTTTCCAAAAACGTTCAGTTGTCAAGAAGAATGTGGCTTCCATTCAAGACCCATATTTTATATCAGACTGCTTAACTTTCTGAGGCCATACTCATGTGAGAATGGAGGCTCCTAGTCCATCCAGTCCATCACTGATGTCAGATGGATTTTAATTGCTCACATGCAAGAGGGCAGACAAAAAAGACCAGGGAAGAAACCAGAGGAATAAAGCAAATATTTTCCTCATTCAGTATTTTTATCACCCCAAGAAAGATTAAAAAAGCACATATACATAGAAGGCAGCATGAATTTGCTCTGTCCTATAAAAATCTCTTACAAGATCTCACATCTTTCTTTTAGTTTATATGAGCACACAAGACTGCTTCTCTCTAAGTACTGGGAAACCTTTACCATATTCCTCTGCTTCACTCAGCAAGGCTTGCTGAGAAGAAACTGAGAAGTGAAGAGGCTTGCTCAAGGGAAGTGCAAGACTGTTCATCAGGATCTGCTATCAGTTTTCCCAGAAAGGGACTTGATCATTCCTTTCTTTTATGCTACATCTGAAGGAAAATGGTACCCAAGAAAGACATATATGCCAATACTCTAACCAGTCTTTTGCAGGAACAAAGATCTCTTCTTGCCACAGTCTCAACTCATGTTCAACAGATGAAGACTGGAAATCAGTCAGTAGGAAGTAGCAATAGGGAAAAAATCTAGGACATAACATTTGGAAACACTGAAAAATATTCATAGAAGAGTAGAAAGACTCAGTTTAGCTCCATTTAAATACGGTGAATCCACAGCATTGCTGTGTTTAGAGGACAGATGAGAACACCTCAGAACCTTGTCCATCTATGCTGCTCTTTGCTGCTATGGATGTTTCCAATCCAATATGATGTTAAATTTGAACTGACTGTGTCAGGGAGAAGACAGAGGAAAGTGGTAAACTGAAGATCTTTATTGTCAGTCCACTCAGTTTTTGTACACTTTGTTACAGAGAACCTTCTCAGTACTACTTTGTCATAAATATGATTTCTGAGAGTGGGAGATTTTAATTTCTCAGGGTCAGAGCAAGTTCAGAGAAATAAATCTCCTCACGGCCACTGGGAAAGTGTATTATTTACAGCAGGATGTCTCACTTGAATGTTGGTCAACTATTTTGTGGTGGTAAATTCTTCTATGGTAATCCAGTCTGAGGTGGATAAGCAAGCAAAAACAGGAATCATACATATAACCTACTCTCCTGAAAAGATGCAAACTCTTGAAAGTGTGTGTCAGTGTTTCTCTGAACCACAATTCATGCATCCAATGAATTACATTAGCTAGCAGTTCACTAGTATGGAACATCACAATATCTTATCAATAGCAGTTATGACAACTTACATCATACTGACATATAGAGCTGTACAAACTGTGGTGCCATCAGATTACCCCAAAAGTTCCCTAGTTGAAAGAGGCATTGACGCTGTAAAGAAAGACGTTGTCAAACTGGAGTAAACCCAGGAGAAGGAAACTGAGATAGTGAGAAGCCTGCAGAAGATGATGTATGAGGAGAAGCTGAAAGAGCTGTGTTTATTTGCTGAAGAATAAAAGATGCAGGAAGGATCTAAACATTTCCTTCAGCTACCTAATGGACTACTGTTCTAGATAAAAGAAAGTAACAGAGAGGAAGAGCCAGACTTCTTTCAAAGGTGTCTGTGAACGTAAGAGAGGTTCCTGACACAAGCTGAAGAAAGGAAAAACATGACTAGAGAACGAAAATAAGCTTAACAGCATTTATGTTTTTTGTTGGCTGCACAGATGAACTCCAGAGGACCCTTTCAACAAAAACTGATTTAAGATATATGATTTTTCTTGTGTAAATAAAGACTCTTCTGTTTCTGTTACAGCACTAGAAAAATTCTTGGTACATGGATCCATGATGCAAAGTAGTATATCTACTGCTAAATCTTCAATGTGATAAACCGTTAATATTTAGCTTTCATTCATTCTTCTTCCATTGATATCAGCATTACCAAAACACCCCTCAGTACACATTCACTGTCAACTAAAATTAATGCTGCTTTGAGATGGATTAGAAACATCTGTAAAGCTATCTGTAAGACTTCCACTTCTCTAGCATTCAAACTCTGTGCTACTGAATAGGGTCGTTTAGCAACTTAAAGTCCTCTTGGTCATAGTCACTTATAGTCTTCCTTCTGCTATTCCTTGTCTGTAGTTTTTCATTCTCTAAAATACAATTTAAAGGCTTTTCCAACAGGGAAGGATACTTGGGACAGGTTAGTGTGTGAGGGAATGGTAGAGATGTGGAAGGACTGACTGGAAAGGAAAAGAAGTGAGGTAGGAAAGATCTTGGGAAAAAAAGATGCTGAGAAGCACGACCAAGTCCCAGGTAAGAAACATGTTAACCTGTCAATATAGTAAGAGCTAAAGGTGGAGGCAACATCAGTCATAAGAAATGAAGGAATCATGAAGACTGTTCAGCTTGCAAGAACAGAAGGGACTAAGAATGGTAGTAGTTAAAAAATGAAGTTAAGAAGTTTGGAAGACAAGGAAGACATAGTCCACCATAACCAAAGCTTTAAATAGACTTTTTTTTTTTTTTTTTTTTAACATGTATTCCTTTTATGTCTCATATTGTACTTGTGTGAGATGTGGTTTGTCAGCGTTGTGGTCCATTATTTTTGCTCAGTGGTGTTGTAAAGCCTTTGTCACCAGCAGTCACAGCACTCTTACATTCCCCTTCAGGGAAATGAACTTTCCAGGTTATTTCTGGAAACATCACTCTCATGTTTAAGACAGAAAGGAAGACTCAGGGAACTACAGGCCAGTGAGCATCATCTCTGTGCCTAGTAAGATCATGGAACAGATCCTTCTGGAAGGCATATGCAAGATGAGAAGGTGATCTAAGACAGCCAGCATGGCTTCACCAAGGACAAATCACTCCTTACCAATCTCATGGTCTTCTATGATGAAGTGATGGCACTGGTGGACAAAGGAAGGGCAACTGATGTCATCTGCCTGGACTTGTGTAAGGCCTTTGAAGTGGCCCTGCACTACATCCTTATCTCTAAGTTGAAGAAACATTAATTTGAAGGATGCACTATTCAGTGGATAAACAATTGGTTGGATGGTCACAGATAGAGCACTGTGGTCATTGGCTCTGTGGTCAGGTAGAGGCTAGTGACGAGTGGCGTCCCCCAGGGGTCCATCTTGGACCAGTGTCCTTCAACGTCTTTATCCATGACCTAGACAGTGGGATTGAGTAAATCCTCAGCAAGTTTGCTGATGACAGCAAGCTGAGTGGTGCAGTTGACACAATAGAAGGAAGGGATGCCATCCAGAGGGTCCTGGACAAGCATGAAAAGTGAGCACAAGTAAACCTAATGAGATTCAAAAAGACCAAGTGCAAGTTATTGGCTTGGGTCAGCTGCAGACATGAGTACAAACTAAGAGAATAACTCCTGGAGAGAAGCCCTGTGGAGAAGGATGTGGGGATCCTGGTGGACAAAGAGTTGGGCATGAGCCAGCAGTCTGTGCCTGCAGCCTGGAGGGCCAACTATATCCTGGTCTGCATCAACAGAGGGGTAACCAGCAGGGCAAGGATTATGATTGTCCCCCCTTTACTCTGATCCTGCGGGGACCCACTTGGAGTACTGCATCCAGGCCTGGAGTCCCCAACAGAAGAAAGATGTGGAGCTCTTGAAGTGGTTCCAGACGAGAGTCACAAAGGTGATGAGAACATTGGAGCATTTTTCTTATGAAGAAAGGTTGAGGGAGCTACGCTTGTTTAACTTGCAGAAGAGGGAGACTTCACTGCAGCCTTCCAGTACTTGAAAGGAGCTTGCAAGCAGGAGGGGGACCAACTTTTTAGATGGTCTGATAGTGACAGATCAAGGGGGAATGGCTTTAAATTAAAAGAGGGGAGATTTAGGTTAGATATTAGGCAGAAATCTTCTACTCAGAGAGTGATAAGGTGCTGGAACAGGTTGCCCAGAGTTATTGTGTATGCCCTATCCATGGAGGTACTCAAGACCAGGTTGGATGGTTCCTGGGTAACCTGATTTAGTGGTTGGCAGCCCTGTCCATGGCAATCTTTCCCCTCCCTTTCTCTTTTTCCTTCCCGTTCTCTTTTCCTTTATCTTTTCCCTACTTCTTATTTTTCATTTCCTGTTTCCTTTCCTCTTTCCTTTCCCCTTTCCTTTCCCCTTTCTTCTTTCCTTTTTCCTCTTCTTTTTCCTTTCCTCTTTTCTTTCCTTTTTTCTTCTTTTCCCTTTCCTTCCCTTTCCTCTGACAACCTACACCTTAAGAAAGCCAGCCTTACATAGGGATAGGATGAATGTTTCAGATAAGCAGTTATTTTGGCTCTTTATAAGTCTATGTTAAGTTCAGCCATTAATTTCAAAAGCAAAAGCAGTCACCTCCTACTCCACCCCTACCCTCAAAAAAAAAAAAAAAAGACAAAAATGTTTGTTCAGTAGCAGTCATGAGAGATAAAGAATAGATTTGTAAAATGTCCAAATACTTGTCTGCCTTTACAGATACTCCCCACATTTGACAGACCTTTGTTGTCAGTTACAAGGGCTGGAGTTGGAAGCTTGGAAGCAATTCAGATCACAGACCGATGATCTCTCCTTTGCTTTCATTAATGTTGTCTACTTGGCAGGGTGGTTATTTCTCTGCCTACCACCTTGTGTGGGGCCTGACAGTTTCTCCCAGACTCTATCACTGTGACTGAGGCATCCCCAAGAAAAGGCCCCAATACTTTTGTTTTGTTTGCTTGAATTGTTTACAGCAGATTAAAATGGAATGCTACAAGGACTATTTTAATACACTACTTCCTGTTTTGGAAAAATATCAAACATCATACTACATGGTATTTGAAGAAAGTGCAATAACTTGCCTTAGTCAAGTCCACCTATATAGAGACAAAAAAGAATTAAAAATATTCCCTGCAGGTTTCTCATTTATTTTTATTGCATTCATCACCTAATATTATTAGTCATACAAAATCAAGACCTATGTGCTTCATGGAGATAAACAGGTGAAATAGTGAAATCCAAAGTGCTGTGTTTTTTTCCCTTTTCTCTTAAGCATCTTGTGCTAAGACAGGAAGCCATTTGCAGAGCATGGTGAGGTTGCTACTTCTTAGGTAGGATCAAGGCTGTGCATTCTTGAGTGCCATCTACTGGCATTCAATTGACAATCTACATATACAAACTGAAAGCACTTCAGTAATCTCTAGCACTGAGCAGAGAGATGGACTTTGTGGTCCCAGCTGTGACCCAGAAGGATGTTTCCTATGTCTGAAAGTCAAGTCCAAGAACAGAATAAAAGATATTCTCAATGTGGACTGATGGAACAAAGAATGCTACTTTAAAATATAAAACATTTTAAATTAGACATTTTAATGTAATTCTTAAATCCAGGTCCATTACCAGGAAATAAAATAAAATGAATGGTTCCAGGCTATGGTGAAAAACAGTAAATTGAACTGAAGCCAAGACAAATTCTTTCTTGCACTTCTAAATGTGTTGAGTGTATTAGAAAGAAAAGGGAATAGAAAATCTATTATAATGTCTTTTTCCTCCATTTTATGTGCTGCTATCTGACAATGAATTCTTCAGATGTATAGTGCCTTCAGGTCCACAAGTGTGTAACAAAAGATCTGGTTTTCATTGTTAACAGGCCACAGGAGAGAATGAAATATAGTTTTAAAATTTATTTCCATTTCCTTCTTGATGGGATAGTAACTGACATCTGAGAAACAAACAAATAAATAAATAAAAGATGTAATATCACAAACTTTTGCAATCAGAGTCATCTGCAGCACAAATTGCAAGCCTTTGCTTGTTGCCCTACTAATGTCTTTTTTGGCAGGTCTGTAGCTGGTAATTCAAAGAGGGGATTAAAACAGCAGAAGGTATATGTTTTTGTTTCAGTGATTGTTTCCTCACAGTCTCTCATCACTCCAGCCACCCTTTAGAGCTTGTAGCTTCACCTGTCAGGCCTATGCAGACAAGCCCACAAGCCCTGATAATAAGAAAATTCTCCACATCTTTTTTATGAAGAAAGTGGTTTTTCATATGTGATCCTTAATCCTAAACCCTGGCAAGGCAAGGAAAAACTGCCTCCAGCTTTTCTGCAAGGCAAAGACCTGGCTAAGCAAGCTCTCCAGCCTTCTCAATCCCAGTGCCATGTCCAACATACTGTTTTCCTGAATTCTTTGAAGTTGTTTACTTAAAGATGTCATTTTGTTTGTCGTTGTTAGCTTTATGATGATCTCCCTCGACAATCTTTCTTGAATTCATTCCATAAACTTTCCCATCATTAGAAATTGCACAAAGATCCCCTAAATCATTTGTTTAGAGCATATACTGGAGAAGAAAATAACATTTTAGATGCCCCAGTCTTCTCTCTTTACAGACAACAAGACTACAGCTGATAAGTTCTGTCCCTGGACAGTTCTTCTCTCTGTGGCAGCTTATTGCTTGTGCTTTCTTGTACAAATTTTGAGATTCATGTGTTTTACAGTTATACTCATGATACTCATTTTGATTCTCTTCTTATAAACTGTCACATGTTTCAGCTTCCTGCTGTTTAATCTTATTATTTGGCAGGCAAACTCACACTGAAAGCAGTTCAGCAGTTTTGCATGAGCAGCACTTCTGCAATAGCTTTAAATACATACCCATGTTTGGTGAGTGTTTAATTAATTTTCTGTGTGTTTTAATCCTGTTTTTATAATGCATTGCATTTCAGTGATTAAAAGGGATTTGTTTCACAGAAGAACACCTTGAGGGTTGCAGACATCCAGTGACTGACGTTACTTCATGCAGTGCTCTTTAAAAGCAGGTATGCTTTTAAGGCAGGTAAGCAGCAAGTGACAGTCTGTGTGACTCAGGTAGACCTTCTGTTAGTGTGTTCTGTACTGTAAACTGCTCAGTGATGGAGCCAAGGACCTCACAAGCAAATTTAACTGTCAGCATCAATGGGAAGAAGACCCAAGTTCTGAATCCCCACTTGAGCCCCTGATATTCTGCACCTCTGCTCACCAGTGTGTTGACTGCATAGTGATTAAACCTGATTAAGCCATTGAGCACTGCAATTCAGCTTATTTGCCTCCTTACTATACTAATTTGGGAGTAACACCCAATTTACCATACATTGTGCTGGGTTATCCTCATACTCATGTTCATTGTGAGGTTTGTCATCTCTTCATAGGGACCCAAATAAGCTTCTGCAATAGTAGTCATGAAGTAATTCTTACTGCCTCTAGCCAAGGCCCAACCGATTTCTTTCCTACCAAGTGAGACAGGTCTTATCAGTAACATAAATATCATTCACAAATCAATTCTAGGAGCAAGTTTCATTCTTTATGCAGCTCAAAAGTAAACTATATTTCTCCATAATGGCACCAATACTGCAGCACTTAAAATCCTTCAGGCCTCTGTAATTCATTTGGACAAAAAAACACATTCTCAGTCTGCTTCTCATGACTCACAGTAATGTCTATAGACAGTACGTTCCCAAAATTGTCTGAAATGCCCAGATATCCTCACTAACATAAGGAAACAATGCTTATATTGGAGGTTTCTACTTATATATTGACTTCTATATATATTTATAAAACCATTAGCTAAAGCAAAGAGGCTGGAGGACAGACGTGTCAGTCTTTTCACCATGTTTAGCAAGTGCATTAATTTCCTCCTATGGAAATTTCAACTTCAGGACCATCAGTCTCTAATGTCTTGGACTATGTAATAAATTGCTGTTCATTTTTAGTTCCCTTTCTGCGTGTGACTCAAATGTTTGGTTGAAATGTAGCTGATTTCCTGCAGCGCTTGCTGTGGCATAAGGCACTACCAGATTGCAGAGGGTGCCACAAGGTGGTCATCTCACAGCAACCTTCCAGCTGGTCAGAGATAATAATCTGGGGAAGTGGCTGATGTCTTTATCACTTGGCTAAACACCTGCCCTCACCAGTGGGTAAGATACAAATGACTCAAGGAGTTACAAAATAAAGCAAATATTTTATCCTTTAAAATAATCAACAATCAATTAAAGAATTTTGTTTTGTTTTGTTTTTGTTTTTTACTATCCCAGTTACAGAATTTAACAGTGCAGTTTCATCTAGGATACTAATATCAGGAAAAATAATGACAAGTTGTTAATAATTTTTAGTAATGAACAGATTTAAAATTAAGTCTAGTTTCCTTGTACACATACTGTGAGAAGATATACCTAAATTGTCAATGTTAATTATTTGTTATTAATTATATGCCTACTGTTAGATCCTTGTGAAGTACTGTGGTATGTTTTATGGATAAGCTAAGCAGTCAGTGACATTTTGAATACTGTAGGGCATCCTGCCTCCAGCTACTAGTGAATAACACAGGTATGTTTTAGGTGACAGATATGCCAGACCCATGTGGATATTTCAGACAGCCTGCAGCACATCAAGGGATGCTAGATGCCTTTGTTTAGATCTCTGAAAAAAAATGCCATATATCCTATTAGGTTTCTATTATTCTATCCTTTAGGAGATGGGTATCCCTTAATCTTGTGCTACGTGCAACATGTGGGTGTTCTGGAGGGATGCATGGTGTCACAGATGCTACAGCACACCTTGATGGAGCATCCTAGGCCATTCTGCAGATCAGTAGAGTACTTGGAATTATACAACTGAACAGTCAGGCTCTTGGATGAATACAGTCTCCCACTGAGCTCCAGACAGACTGTCATGGATTTTTTTTTTTATCATCTGCAAATTTCTCCAGTACAAACTTAAACAGTTCCAACATCTCCCAGTTCTACAAACTTAAGCAGTCATGCTGTAAAGTATCCAAAACTTTACATTTGAGAATGTGATTTTTCAGTATCATCTCATCTTGAATATTTTCCCATGTATATTACATTAGTCCTGAACACCTGGTG
>PPHD01017106.1:0-15223 GCA_002909625.1 Bambusicola thoracicus
TCTATATCCTTATATAATTATGGTAAAACCTCAGTTATTTATGGTGACATTATTAGCCAGTGGGTATGGCTGAAAAGAACTACTTTTAAATAACAGGAAGATAGGTCTTATAATAGCAAGCTGTCTGCTTCTTAGAAGTCTGAACTTCAACTCAAAGATGCATGTGTCACTATCAGTATATAACTAATATTGTACATTGACAAATGACTGTGCAGTCTTTCCTTCACTTGTGCACCATTCTAGACCTTATTGCTAGTTTCAGTGACTAACTGAAGCAGTTCCTTCAGAAACATTCCTACCATACCTAAAAGAGCTGCTAAAATATAAATGCAAATGAGTATTATTTGTTCCCTTCTTAAGAAATGCACTTTGGCAAAAATTGATTTTAAAGTAAATACGAATGAAAGCAATAAAAAAAGAGAGAGAAAAAGTGATAAACTTTAATTAAAATATATTGTGCTAAACCAATCCATTATATTTTTTGGATGAGATCACTGACTTTCTAGACAAAGATTTTAGTGGGTTTCATCCAGGTGTACACCATTGGAATATTTGGAGAGTTATACATGAGAAATGATATAATTTTAAAACAAAAAGAAATACAACCAGGTTAGTTAATAAAGAAGAAGAAGAAAACAACTGAATGATAAAGCCTAAGAAACAGTGTGTAGAAAAGTTAACCACGTTTGAATATTACTTGAAGTGTATTGATGCCTCATCCCTGGAGATGCTCAAGGTCAGGCTGGAGGGACTCTGAACACCTGATCTAGTGTAGGAGCCCCTGTTCTTTGCAGGGGAGTTAGGCTGGATAACCTTTGAATGTCCCTACCAACTCAAATTATTCTATGGTTCTATGATACTATAGATCATAGAACCATATAGATCCTATGAGATCATTGAGATGTGAGAAATCCATTTTCACAAACTGCACATAAGGAACAAAAACTTAATCCCTTCTGCTTTGTTTAACAGAAGTGCAGAAGTGTCTGATATAATTCCTGTAACAAGGCACAGGCCCTATCATCCAAACACTTATGAGTAAAAATACTCACTCTACACACTCACGTGAACTGCAAATCAGATTATTATTTTGACATAAAGCTGGCTTACTTATCAGCTGCCCTATTTTGAAATGCACTCTTTGCAGGCTTCTGTGTAAAAATATATATTATTTACCTTAGAGATAAGATTCTGTTTCCCATGATATACTTAATGGACTATAATTCAAGCCATTTTTTATTTTATTATTACTATTATTTTTAATAAAGGAAATTGGTTTAATAAAGGGCACTTGGTTTTATGTATTTCTGTAACATCTGTTTACTGTATACACATAGTATATAGTAAGGTTGTGTATGTACAGGAAAACTCATAGTATATGTGTTTTGGACTTTGCAGTCACATCCCAGACATTGCAACCTCTGATTTTGTTCTCTGTGGAGGATTTAGAGAGATACCTTTACATATCTGTTCTGTAATAAAATCAAGCTTTTCAGTTTACTTTTTAAACTCTGTGAGTTTTACTATTTTTCTTACACTTTTTTTTGGTGAAAAGAGACGATTATTTTGAGGTTTCAGTATTGTAACACTTATGGCTAAGGCTGAAAAATCTACTTCAGTGCAAGAAAAAACATTACGATGTGTATAGGAATAGTCTCAGAATCATGACTGCATTTCTTTCTTGTACTGAAATATATATGAAAAGAAGGAGCTATTTGTCCTTTTCCCATAATAAAAAGTTAATTAAGAAACACAGGAAAAGAAAAAAAAGATTATGTTAAGAAGATCTCCCTCAATGCCTCACTACCACCCAAAAATGTAAAACATCTTTCCTTCTCTTGCAGTCACTGAAATGTTCATTGATTTGGCTTTATCCATCATTATGTTGCCTCATGATAATGAATACAAAAGACCTTAACTGAAAAGAAAGACAAGAGGAGAATGGCAATCAGTCTCTGCTACAGCTACAGAAGAATCCCATACCTTATTCTGCACTCTGAGCAGAAAAATAACATCTTCTCTGCTTGCATCTTTGCATCTGCAGCCCCCCTTTGGCACTGCATGTTGCTGTCAGCGCACTAAACATGTTCTAGCTTATATAAAACAAATGAGCTAAGAAATTGCCTTGCACGTAATGGGAGGTAAATAGAAGGCACCATTGCCCTGATGAAATACTACTTGATTAATGAGTTCCAATACCTGTAATTATGGTAAATGCTTGCATATGCTTGCAAAGACAGTACAGGCAGCTGTTGTGCGAGCTCTCTCACAGAATCCTGTCACTGCTTTCCTACCTTAAATCAGTGCCTCAGTTCTCAACCCCAGTATTTGTTAAGCCATGACAGTCAGTAAGTAAGCTAGTGTCAGAAGATACACAAAGAGCATAGATAGAGACTAAAATGTAACTCATTTTTTTAAGAAATAAAGTAATCTTCATAATTACTCTTAAATATAATTTCTCTGTTGATGGGATAGTCTTCCCTGTGTGGTCACTGAATTCTATGGCCCATATTTATAGATAATATAATCTCTGCCTGCAGGCAAAATGAACAAAACCAATTTTATCTGGTATGCTAATAAGCAGTCCCTAACCTGGTTAGCACTTCAATGAGAAACTCATTAGGAATCTGAGATACTATGGAATTAAAAGAACTTCATTATGGCTGTTAGTACTACTGAGTTGTGAGGAAGTAAAAATGGATGAACATTCTGGTTGATTAGATATAAATAATACATGAGAAGGATGGAAAGTGCTTTTGTGTGCTGTGTAATTCCTCTCTTTTTTTCAGATTCTGATTGCCTAATAGGTAATTAGATAAACGTCAGCCAAAACACCTGAGTGAAATCACAGCCACAGGATCAGTCCTTCATACACCGGACAGTGAGACACTTGAAATCTTTCTACCAATTATTCTAGTTTTCTAGTTTTATTACTATCTTTTATTCCAGGTTTCACTTGGAAAGATCACCACAACTACATTAAAGTTCTTAAGCAGTGATTTATGAGATTCTCTTGCTGTGGATTGCACTCTTATATTCACTTGCATCTCCACTATTATCTGTGCAGCATTTTTCTATATGTAGGCTCCTTACTGCATTAGATTGTTGACAAAATACTATGAGTTACAGCTTAGTGTAAAGAGGAGACTCATACAGTCAAATAAAACAATACTAAACCACTAATGTTTTAAAAACACATCTTGATGTATTATTTAATGGGAGCTCAAACTGCATTTTTAAAACTTGTGACAAATAAATAAAAAAAAACAAAAAAAAACAGACAGCAGCATGGCTAAAAGTATCAGCATAGAATATTTATCGTTATCATAATCATCATTAATAACAAACTGGATAATTATTACAGTACTCTTATTCTATTTTTTCATTCATAAAATGTGTAATTCTATCTGTAATAAAATAAGCAGAATATAAGCCTTAGTTTGAGAAACATACCAAACATGCAGGATGGCCTTTGACCATTCCTCAAATACTTAGGCACAGAGAACAGACTGACTGTCCAGCAAAAAGTGAGCAGAATATCATCATTTTCCTCCACAGAATAATTGCGTTTCATAGAGAAGCAAAATGCAGCAAGAAGCTATCTTCAGTGAAAGGATGCAGAAACTTCAGAACACCCCACCTCATATGTGGTATGCTTGTATTGCACATAGGAATATCCATACAGGGTTTTTTTGTTTTGTTTTGTTTTGTTTTTCAGTTTCCTTGTGTCATCACTGAGGTATAAACAATTAGGAAGCACCAACAAATCTTCACCAAAGGCAATGATCATTTTTTTTTTGCCATGGCAGCAAGGATCAATAGCTACAGGCATTTGGAAAGAGATGAGAAGACAAAGCCAAAAAGAGATGACCACTGAAAATCCATCCCCACTGAATTGGAGGGAATTTTGTCTGTGGCAGAACTAGATTCAGCATAATGAATTACATCAGTGTGAGAAACTATTTTTTGAGAACTGAGTTTAACTAAATCATCTTGTTAAAAAAGAGCACTAAAAACGACATGCTGATAGGTTTAGATGTTATGGCTGTATTTTTCAGATGTATATAGGTTAATTATGGAAACTCAGACAGATCTGACTCTTTATCTAAAAACTTCTAGTAGAGGGGAAGAGTGAATTCTCAGAGAAATTTCAGAATAACAACATTTAACATCAAAATAGAAAAATAAAAGGAATATTTACTGCCTCCTTATTTATCCATCTTTCCACGAGTTTGGTGTAGTTCAACTTATAGGCACTATAGAACATATTTCACAAGGGAGTCTTTATCATTTGTCCTAAATATTTGTTTGAAATTTGTTTGGACAAAATGCCTGAAAAAGGTGATGTAAATATTTTTTGCAGTTTTATTTGTCACAAGGCATTTCAAAATGATACTTGTCATTGTATCTTATTGATGTTCTATTTTTGCTTTCTTGAATGTGAGAGTAAGAACATTATCCCTCTGTGAGACCTGATCCTAGGCATATAGCAAGAGTTCCTAAATAGCATAGCACTGCGAGCTTTAACATTACAGCTTTAAGAGATATACTGAGAAGGAAACATACATTTTTACACTGAATGTTAATTTACTACAAACACATTTTTAGCACCAAATTAAATATATACTTACAAAATAATTGCATAATGTGATAGAAATCAAAGTGCCTACAAGTTTTCATTCACAAGCAATATTTTTGATTTCTCATCCATTCTATGACTCTTCCTTCTCGGTGGAAGCAGAATGGTGAGCAGAATGCATCACAGCTAACCACATTGATTTATTTTCAGTGAGCTAAAGAAAAAGCAGCACATTTTCTTTGGGTCGATGACAATGGTAACCACCAAGAAGATTTTCTATTTTACATGAAGATTCAGTGCCATTTTGTCTTCTAGAGAAGTATCACTGTGATTGCAATAGACAGAATTTATACTGGCTTGTTGTGTACTCTGATCTCATGTTCTCCTTTTCTGTGCCTACCTTCTCTTCCATATTTTAAAAGAATAGCATCCAGATGAGGCAAGTTTCCACTTTTTGGACTAGTTGTCAGAGCTTCTTTGTCTAGAGGCCAGAATGCTAGAAATGCAATAAAACAAAACTGGCCTCTGAGTCAGGATATGTTGTAGGGGTAGTAATAAAACCACCACTAACAAGAAAACAAGATAAGAAATACCTAGAGATACAAAATAAAGGATGTTTAAAAAGTGTAAGAAAACTAATTAAAAGGTGGCAGGCAAAGGAAGAAGTTAAAATGGAAGTAGAGCATCTGTGAGACAGAATTGCTACAAGAAAAATGCTTCCTGAAAATAATAAGCATACAGTTCCTTTGACTAAAAGGGAACTGTTTATAGCAAACCTTAGTGTCAGTCAGGGGAGACAGTTGGCCAGCGGCAGGGCTTAATACAAGGGAATGTTAGTCTTTGCTTCTAGCATTTTCTTGAAGTAGAGTCCTAAATACACAGAGCTGGGAAAAATTGCAAACGCCCAAGGTACATTTTATTCATACCCAAAGTTCTCACTTCATCAGAGATGTATTGGTGAATGACACACAGCAGTAACTTGTTATTTTTGTTCTGATAAACAAACAAACAAACAAACAACAGCACAAAACAAAAGAACAGTAGTTCTGCACTTTCTTATGTAGTATTGTTTCTCTCCCCACATCTCAATATATTATCATTTTAAGGCTCTAACCCTGTAGAGATCATATCTGTGCTTCAGTACACGAGGAGTTTCTTCTTCTGGCTGCATATGAGGTACTAATGTTGATATTTGAAAAGCACTCTGTAAGCTAATTAGATTGAAGATATCTATGTAGCAGTGATCTTTCCCAGCTTCCATGCAGAGGTCTTTTTCTAGATGTCAGTCTCACCCTGCATTATGGATATACTCCATCATATTTTTTTCCATCCTGACTATCCTCGAGCAACCGTTTCTTCCTCTTTAATCTGAGCCAGTTTAGACAAGTCTACAGTGACAAACCTTCAGGAGAACCTATAGAACAATCCAGTAATTATACTAGTGATAGGTGGATGGTTAGACTGGATGATCTTAGAGGTCTTTTCCAACTGTAGCAATTCTGTGATTCTATGATTCCTTAGATTATTTTAGCTTTCAGAGGTTTCAGGATCTTCTCCCACTGTCCAGTGTGCTAAGAACCATCTACTTTCTGCATTCACGAATGAGTCTAGATGAAAACATTGTCACCTTCATGTGTTCTCAGACAGCCACGGTATTAAATCCAGTTTTGGAGGCAAAGTACAAGGCTCTTTTTAGCAGCCAGAAGAAAATGAAACCATATTGTCTATTGCTGGGGAAGACACCACGTTGAAATAAAAGTATCAAGGTTATTGCTAGCTATTCGTTGTAATGATAAAAGGCACAGAATAAATCTCTGACGCTACCCTGGTGCAGCTCCATCCTGTTAAAAGAGAAATCATGAAACATCAGTGAAATCCAGTGAAAGCGAGTCTGCAAACTTTCTAGACAGCTTTCAATCTTAACTCATTATGTACATTTTCCTTTTCAGTTGATTTGATCTGAAATGCATCATGATTTTATAAGTCTTTTAAGTTTCCCCTTTTATTTCCAGCTTCCTCCTTCCTGGGAGCAGATCCTCAGCCACTGTATATTGTCTGATAATAACTGCCTTCCATCAAGCTGAGAAACTGAGGATGATATTTTTCTCTGGATTGTATGTATTTGCCTTATCACATTTTTCATTTTCTCTTCCTCTCAAATGATGGCCATACGGCAATGTACATAAATGACAACAGCATGTGTGGACCCACACCCAGAAACAACTTTAAACTTCAAAGCACTAATGTCAACAGCAATGGAAATGTGGCAAAATCTCCTAAGACACAACTCAACTAGGCATTCTGATCTACACGTTGGTGGTTTTTCTGTTTATTCCATCCAGTCTGCTGTAGCCATATAGGAGAGGCTGAACAAAGTGCAAGTACTTCACAATTACATTTTTGTTTCTAAATGTAATCATACCCTTAGCTATATTCATTATCTCCCTGTTTCTTTGTCACCTTCTAAGTCAAATTTAAATTTTTGCTTGTTTTCCAGCCTCCAGAAAAAAATTTCCTCCATCTCTGCCTTTTGACTGAGTGTATAGAAAGCTTTTTCTTTTAAGTGCTCTTGGATGAATTCTGAGATCACAGCTCCTGCTAACCATCTGTGTATAGCACGTGGTAAATTAAGGGTGAGCCACACTCTGAACACTTATACAAGAAGGAGAAACACAATACTCAATGCATTGTTCAATCATCCTCTGTCCTTTCATCGTAGCATTTCTGAAGGGGTTTTAAGACCTAATTTTCTCAAACTGCTTTGTGGATTACAAGAGGCACTTTGATTTAAAATGCAGAGTCATTTTATTTGTTTATTATGAATATCCAAAAAAACATGACACAGCTCCAAAATTTCCAAATTTGTGTTTCTACATCTGATTGAATATGTAAACATCAATTTACAGATGTGTGTGGGAGTTTGGCTAAGTCACGACATTGCTATTGGTCCTGGTTGGAGTGTGGTTTTTATTTCTCTACACTTATTCAGTTATTGCAATTTAGTGAATATGCTATCATTATTATGCAGTAAGATTCAGTGTTTCATTGGTATGGTGGAACAAACAGAATATATAAAATTATTTCATAGCACTGTTTACAAATAAAATTGAAAAAAGTTTGCAGTTCCTCATGTAATGGGTGTGTATGTGTTCTCTTTTATTGGTATCTGCAAGGTGTAATGCTGCAAGATACTCAATAGAGCCATCACGTATATTTTTTCACAGTAAAAACGTACATTGAAAAAGATTGCTTTTGCTGTGTTCTTGTGCAACCTGGGACAGTATTGCTGATCACCTGCGGGTCCTAAAACTGCACTTTTATAATGTGTGAGTACCAGGTACCCTTTTAAGGCTATAGTTGGACTAAGGTAATTTCCAGTGCTTGGTGAAGGAAGTTGCAAAGGAATCATGAGAAGCCACAGGACTCTGAACAAAGAGAGAAATACAGCATTCCTTCTCAACATATCTAATGTATTATATTGTCCTACTCCAGGAAAGTATTATTTGTATGGACTGGTGACATTTTTCCACAGATATATGTGTAAGAATATAAAAGAGAGATGATTCATTTTCCTCATTTATTTTGAGATGATGTTAATTTTTGAATACAAATGGATGTTGCTACACAATCAGTGCACACTACCTATATCCCTAGCTGTTATGAATCATCTTGTTCCGAATAGTTCCTTTCTTGTGTGATGAAATGTTGGACACTGGCAATGGAACCTGTAGTCTTCAGTTTTTCCACTTAAGCAGTAAAACATATCATACGCTAATGTACACACCTCGAAATATTTATTTTCAATTTGTATTTGTCTTCAGTCACAACCTGAAGAGACAACTGGTTATCTAGATTCCTGGCACATTCGCTTTTGTGAAGAGTAAAACTGGTGTGTGTGTCTGACACTAACTGAAGTTTGTCATCCTCTTGACAACAAATAGCCACTTTGAAACTGCAGTTTGGAACCAAGCATATAGAGAAATAAGACTTAGTAAATTCTTCCCACCTGAGAAGTTTGTCCTGTGCAGGTGACAGAGTCAGGCATATATCTGGAGTTTGAAGTTGGATGTGTTACTTGGGTTGTCTGTGGCAGCCAGGAAGGTATTGAAGGTTGATAGACATCAGCCTGATCTCAGTATCAGGGAAGGTAATAGAGCAGATTGTTTTGGCTGCTATCATGTGGGATGTGTGGGACAATCAGAGGATCAGACCTGGGCTCATGAAAGGCAGGTCTTGCCTGACCAACTCTACTCCTATGTAACCTGCTTAACAGATGAATGAAAGGCTGTTGACGTAGCCTACCTAGACCTCAGCAAAACCTTTGACACTGTCCTACAGAATTCTCCTGGAGAAGGTGGTAGACCATGGCTTGGAGAGGTACACCCTTGACTGAGAAAAGAACAGGCTGGAGGTCCAGGCCCAGAGAGTGGTGGGAAATGGATTTAAATCCAGCTGGTGTCCGGTCATGAGTTGTGTTCTCTAAGGGTCAGAACTGGGGCTCATCCTGGACAAGGGGCTTGAGTACACCCTCAGTAAGTTTGCAGGTGACATCAAGTTAGGAGAAACTGTCGATGTGCCTGAGGCTAGGAAGGCCCTCTAGAGGGATCTGGACAGGCTGGATTGCAGGGCTGAGGCCAGCAGGATGAAATTCAACACGACCAAGTGCAGAGTTCTGCACTTTGGTCACAAGAACCCAGGTAATGCTACAGGCTTGGGGCAGAATTTCCAAAAAGCTGTGCAGAGGAAAAGGATCTGGGGGTGCTGTCAACAGCTGACTGAACATGAGGCAGCAGTGTGCCCAGGGGCCTAAGATGGCTAATGGCATCTTGGCTCATATCAGAAATAGTGTAGCCAGCAGGAGCAGGAAGATGCTCATCCTTCTGTACTTGACACTGGTGAAGCTGCACTTCAAGTACTGCGTTCAGTTTTGGGCCCCCCATTACAGTGAAGACAACAAGGCCCTGGAGTGTGTCCAGAGAAGGGCAATAGCTTTCTACAACTACCTGAAAGAGTTGTAGGATGAGAGGTAATGGCCTTAAGTTGCAGCCAGGAAAGGTTCAGGTTGGATATTCAGAAACATTTCTTCTTGGATAGAGTGGTGAGATATTGGAATGAGCTGCCCAGGGAGGTGGTGAAGTCATCATCCCTGGAGGTATTCAGGAAACATGTAGTTGTGGCACTGAGTGACACGGTCTAGAGTGATCACCGGCATGAACTGATGCTTGAACTAGACAATCTTATTGGTCTTTTCCAACCTTAATGATTCTATGAGAAGTCTGAAAGAAAAGATTTGTGGTGCCAAGACACTGTGGAAAAGAGGAAAAGGTGTTTATAACCCTCTTTATTTTTATTGAGTGCCTCCCAAAACACAAGTTCTTTCCATTTTAAGTGTTCATGTTTTAGTTTCATGACAAATCTACCTTAGAAATTCAAAGCCTCCTCGTGTTTCAGGTGTGCTTCGTTCAAGAAAAACATTTGACCTCACAGTTCTGGCCATCTCAAGGTCAGGTCAAAGATGATTGTGATTGTGCAGTTCTTAGTTACTTGGAACACGAACAAGAGTAGCTCAAGTCTTTCCACAAATTACCGCATTCCTAGGGTAACATTTTAGCATCACATGATGTAAAACTGTCATGAGGTTAACATACAGCAAACTGTTGTGGAGATTTGCTGAACATCAGCTGCTCTGTTTTTGCCTTACAGACTTGGTTCCTGGGTATCCTAAGTCAGTAAAAACATTTGTATCTCATATTGTAAGTGTGAAATGAAGAAGCTGCAGTATGAGGTTAAGTTGTACTGTCTGACTACCATGTAAAATATCTCATGACTGTTCCCCACGATGTGACTCCTTTCACATCAAGTCAACAGTGAGAGACCATAAAGTCCTGAGCTCCACCCGAGAATATTCCTGGAGTCAAAGAGGAAGGATTCCTCAGCTATCCATGTGATGCAGTTTTATATTTTTAATATAAAAGCACCTGAGGCAGTGGCAGTGCCTAGCTTCAAGCTTCAGTCTAGATACATACAAAATCTGTACAGATACCAGGAATACTGACAAGAAGGTACTTTAGAGCAGCATCAGACATTCATAACCTGTGGCTGCCTTATACTGAGGTATCCAAATACACTTACACCTAAAAGACCGAAAGGAGAAAGGAGAGATGTGCTGCTTTTCACTGATAGCCTGCACTGGAAGCTCTTGAGCTATTGCTCCTTCAAGTGAGGTGAGAAACATTAAATCCTTATGCAGTGCAAGGAATCAGTGGTACATGGAGCTCTATTTATAGCTACCCACACCACTATGTGGGAGCTGAGCCCTTTGACTTTCTTTATCACAGTTACATGGATTTTCAAATCAAACCATTCTTGCTGAACAGCATTTTTCTACGCTACCTACAAAACCTCTTTCCTTGTGACTGAGCTCCATAACCAAAGGGAATGTCACTAAAATACTACCTGTCATGAGTCACAAAGAGCTGCATTAATGTTAAAATAAACCTTAAAACAAGAGCCAGAGGATCAATATCTTGATTGCTCCTTCCATGCTGGCTGAGAATAAGAAATATTTTTTTTCATATAGGATAGGGGTAACCATTGTCTTTTGGCTTCTTCTGAAGCTGCTGTACGAAGAAAGAACGGATTGTTTGAATAAAAGTTGATAGGCACTTCAAAACATTGCTAGATGAAATTACATAGGTTTCTGCGCTTCCAGCTGGTATGACCTACTTTATTTGGTATCACAGTCAGAGCAGGAATTATTCAAGAACACACATTATAAAAATCTTCCTCTGCATATTTTAATTAGCAGTCAAAACATGCATGCCAAATTTCAGATTCATATCCTGCTTTTTATTTTCCCCGACACTGCGCAGAACAGATTATTGTTCAAGCAGTGGATAATTCATTTGTGTCAAGGTTTTGCTTTCCGGTCTGTACTCAGCTGTGGTGGACAGTAACAGAAACATAAAAATGTTTTGAAAATTTATTCTAATGGATGAGGTGGGGAATCAGCTCACAGTAAAGGCTGCTGAACAGAGATAAGAACGGGCCATCCTCAAGCCATTATATTGCTTCTTGCATTATACTGTTGTGCGGAAGGGCGTCTGATAATGAACACCTACTGCTTCAGAACCTTTTGTATTACCACATGAACCACAAAATCAAATCCACCTGCTCAATTCAGTCTTCAAGTGGGAGGTGGAGTGGAAATTATTTTAAGCACTAATGTTTAGGTGGAGATATTTCATTGTAATTGCAGAGCATACTAGCATTTCAGGTCTTTGCAGCTGAGGCAAGTTGAAGACTAACATTGTCAAAGATTAAAAAACAAGTATAGGTTACTTGTTTTTGTGAAACAAACCTGACGTGTTGCTCAACTCTGTGGTGTGAAAAATTTTCTGAGTATTTTGTTATAAATTTTTTACTTGGAAAAAATAAGGCTTTTTCATTTTATTTGCTCTGTGAATCCTGGAAAGTTATCTCTTCTGTGCACAGTATTGTTGAAAATCTCCTAGGTGTAGCGTTACAGCTCCCTGTAAGGCATACAGATTAGCACAGAGTCAAAAAGAGAGATAATGATAATTTCTGGGAATAATTGTATTTATTTAAATGAAACATTGAAAACTAGCTACCAGTTGGATGGCCAGCTCCTGTAAGTGGTGGTGGAGTATATCTGAAGTAACATACTAGAAGTGCATAGTAAGAAGGGTGAAAATATTTGGAAAAAACATAGAGGTAAACAGACATAACGTAAAAGGATGAAACAGAGCAAAAAGGAAAAAAAAAAAAAAGTTGAGCTGAAAATCACAACAATATTCTTAATAGGGTTCTCTGTTAGATTTTTATATGGCAGAAAGTGATATCATCTGCATTACATAAATCACTGCAGTAAGGTACATGTGGGCAATGGCAAGAAACAGAAAAGGGTGAGGGAGCACTTTTTTCAGTATTAATTCTTATGCTTCTTATTGGAAGAATAATTGTTTAAAAATATACTTGTTGTAAATATCTGAAAAAAATTATTAATAGGAAAGACATAGAGAAAGAAATCTATATCAAGTTGAAAGGTTTAGCACTTTAGGGGAAAAAAAAACAACAAAGAATTTGTGAGGTTATGAAAAAAAATCTTTTTATTTTTGCTGATTTTTGAATCATCTTAATCAGAGCTTGAGATATTGCAAATGGGTCTGAAGACCTAACATACCAAAAATAATTCTGCTAATATAAATAGAAAAAACTTGGGATTGTATGTCTCTTAATCTCTTCCAAACTGTCTTATTTTCACTTTTCATTAGGTTGATAGTTACCAAGTTTTAAATCTTGCTACATCCATCACTTACTTAACATCTGTTTCCTGAAGACTTTAAACTTCTTGTTTCCAATCAGCATTTACTTTTGGAATTACTTAACTAACTATAGTTAATGTTAATCAAGTTAAGAGGAAGTACCTCCTCCAAAAAAAGGTCATGTGTGCTTTCTTGTGCGCTTATGAGATGTCTGCATCATGCCTGGAACTAGCCAGTATTGCTGGAACTGGTATAATGGAAGTAAAATATAAAATATTAATCTGAATTGTTTCTTTCCTAGTGAATTGACACAAGCTCCTACCCATCACAAATCACAAAGTCCCCAAGGAAGGCAATACTGTGTTCTCCAATATGCAGCTAATGTCAATATGTGGTTATGTTTAACAAAGTTTACAAGTAGGTTCTCTCACAGCTATCATCCCCAATAAGCCTACGTATCTATAGGTGGTTTATTGAAGGTTTTTTTTTTCCTGTTCATACTTTTTTTTTTTTTTTTTATAATTTTAAACCTAAATTGATATGCAATCTGCACTGCACTTTGTTTTCCAGACTCTTCACCACAACTCACATTTACAGTAATGTTTTTTTATACAGAAGCATATTCTTGGACCCAAACATGGCTTTCTTGACATCAGAACACTTCAGAATTGTCAAGAATCAGAGTAGATATCTTACAAGATTTTCTGCACTGAACCTCAAGAGGTGAAAGGATTAGAGATACCAATAATAATATCATTATATTGTACATTATTATTATTGTACACTCCCTGAAGAGTTAAAGAGTTAGTCCTTAAACCGTGCACTCTGGTTTAATGTCCATCAAATGGAGCAATGCTTATGCCAGCAAGCAGACCACAGAGCTGAAAGAATGAAACAAGCAATATTATTAACTCAGTCCAGAGGAGTTATACGTGCAAATGATAGATATTCTCATGAGTATTTTTGGTTTCTTAATGTCAGACTCTCCTCTTCCTGTTTTTTCCTCCATTTCTTTTCTGAGCTACTAAGGTACAGAAAAGTAGATGATATTAATGCTTTCCCACTACCAGACTGTATTATTATTTTTTTTAATCTTAAGAGAGGAGCGGAAGAACAGAATGTATGAAAAGTTTTAAATACAACAGTATAAGACGCTTTGCAGACAAATTTAATTTTACCACTCTCATCAAATACATCATTGATACATGTGGTCTTTCAGAGAAACTTTTTTTTTAACCATAAAACTGTTGCTTTGCAACAGTACTGTTGAGAAGAAAACTGTACGGTTTTACATTCAAACAGTGAATATGCCTTTACATATTAGATTGACAGTGAGCCAGAGCACACACAGATACTGACTATGCCGTATTCCACCAGGAAAAACTTGGAAATTAAATTAAGGTAAGTTGACCTAACAGGTAAAACACAAAATAAAACCAGGGAGTAACATGAGGAGTTAAAAAAAATCCTATTTCCAAGGTAAACTGTATGAAATACTTCTAACTAAATCTACACACCTATAATATGTGTGTATATGGCATGTGTTACTTTTTAAAAATTGCAAAAATTAATCACTGATCTGACATTACAGAGGAGTAAGCTCAATTTCCAACAGTTTGCACTCATCCCAGTGCCTCAAAATATTTGGGCACTATTCTATTTGTTTGGCTGCAGCTGATCAAAAACAAAAATGATCTTCACTGGTCCTACATGTCTTTAGCACTAAAAGCATTAAAAAGTAGTCTGACAAAGAGCAATAATTCAATTGGTATGTATGGTATGTCTGTATGTATGGTCCCCTGTATGCAGCCCATTCAGGACCCACACTGGGACTTTCCTGTTCCACTGAGAAAGGTCCTATTAGACGTGCTAAGACACACACTAGAAGGACCAGTGAGATCAGTACTTGAATTGGTCTCAGCTTTAAATCATTCTTATTTCTCTCTCACACCTTCCTTCTCTATATACAATTTTCACATTTCCTACGCCTTTGAAATTCACTGGTAGATTGCACTGACATACTGTCAGTTCTGCGTTTCTTAGCATATACAAATCCAAACACTTTAGCCTTCATCCTATAAACAGGAGGGGAGCCAACACTTTGAGAGGGTAGAGAACAGCAGGACAAGGGGAAATAGTTTTAAGTTGAAGGAGGGAAGATTTAAGCTGGATATCAGGGGGAAGTTCTTTACTATGAGAGTGGTGAGCTGCTGACACATGGTTCCCCAGGGAGGTTGTGGATGCCCCGTCCCTGGAGGTGTTCAAGACCAGGTTGGATGGGGCCTTGGGAAGCCTTGTCTAGTATTAAATGTGGAGGTTGGTGGTCCTGCCTGTAGTGGGGGGGTTGGAGATTCATGAT
>PPHD01017107.1:0-15223 GCA_002909625.1 Bambusicola thoracicus
ATATATATATATATATATATAGCAGCAGTTTGTGCTGCTACCTGTGACTAGCTTGCCTGGGGAGCCTCAGGAAGAGAGAGAGCTCCTGTATTCTCTTACCAGAATGCATATATGCCATCTTCTTGGTCAATACTAGCATCAAGGAGGGCACATTTGTGATTCAGGGCTGGAGAACTAGCAGGTAAGTGATGTGCTCGGCTGGAGCTCAGGTAGCACAGAATGGCCTTAGAAGTTTCATATATCCAAAGGCTCCTGCCCCTCCGCTCCCTGTGAGGAGCTGTAGGCTCCCACAAGGCCTCTCCTCAGCCTCCTCTTCTCTGAGCTGAACAAACCAAGAGACCACAGTCTCTCTTCATATGCCTTGCTTGCCAAGACCCCTCACTATCTTCATAGCCTTCCTTTAGATGATCTCTACTATGAAGTTTTATGCCCTCGTATTGTGATGCCAAAAACTGTACACAGTTGCTTCTAAGCACTCTTGCTTCTAAGTCTGCTGTAACTCTGTGGCTTTGAAAAGGTGAGGATAAAGAAAACAACCTTCTGTAGCTAGTCTGTGTGACCCAACCAGATAAATCCCATCAGCTCAACACATTATCACCAACATTGAAGAGGTTGAGATTAATACTAGAGACCAGAGGCTTCTGACTTAACCAATGCAGCCACCGCTGGCTGTTGGAAAGGAGACAAATGAGAATGGGGAGATCTGCTTATATACTTGTATAAGCTTTTTGTCATTGCATCCCAGCATCTCACTTTCTGAGCACTTCGTATTCCATTCTGTCCAGTCAGTGGTTGCCTTCCTATAGTATCTCTGTGTATGGCAGACCCAGGGAAGCACAAGCTGGGAAAGGTTCACATGGGTATGATGTTATTTGTCCCTAATAATCTGTAGCTGCTGCATACTGGTCCTTGTGTGCAATGCAAGGGGCTGCACTGAGCTCACTTCGCGTGGCGGTCTCAGGCTGCTGGTTGGGAGGTGCTGCCCAGGGAGTGCTTCCTTTCCAGCAGTGGTGTTTGTGCTGCACCATTCCATTGGGAGCGTTACTGACACTTTTTCTCACCAGAATCTGTGTATCTAAAATCATAGTAATGGAGGTGGTGGACGAATTAATCCTGAGAGTTTGCATCGTGTAAATCAGCTTTTGAATATAATCGAGAAGCAGTTTGTGAACTAGTTGAAATGATAGAATGTTATGTGTGTATGGTGTTTAGTATGTTATGGGTTACTGATCATTTATCAGTTACAGCTGCCCATTTCATAAATACTGAAGTAGTTTTGGAAGAGTATTTTATGGGTTTGAATTGAGGAGAGGGCTCTCACAAGGTTAGAGTGATAGAAAGAAAATGCTGACTTTTGAGAAATGAAAGAAGAACCTCAGTTGTCCCAAGTTAAGGAGCTTCACCCTATAAAAGAATCAACCTTTTAGCATCTTGATGTTTTCTTGCATTACCTGTAGCCAGCGGAGCACAAGTAACTGCACAAGCAGGAGCAGCTTTATGTGGATGCATAAACTTGTGGTCACGCTTGCAGCCTGAACTCTTTTGATACTTTAAAAGATGGATAGAAGACCGAACAACTCCTAACATCTGAACAGAAAAGTTTGGCTTAAGTCACCACATTGCTTTGGTAATACTGGTTTTCCTCATTAGAATTGCTATCTGATGCAATCTAAATACACTGTGGTATTTAAGCTAAAGCAGTGTGAGTAATTCTGTTAATTAATTAGCTGCAGGTAGCGCTTACATTCCCTTATGAAGGGATCAAAGGAGAACACTTAATAACATTTATTTTCTTGTTCTGCTCCATAGCATGGTGTCAGTTCATTCAAATAACCTTATGACCCAGATGTTAATATAAGTTATTATATTACCTTATGCTTTGGTGAACATTTCCACTCTGTGTAGCGATTATGACTGCTGGAACTCAACACGTGCTGCTTTGGAGTAACTGGAAGCAGACAGAGAAATGGCATTTGAGTAAGAAACCCCTAAACAGCTCTAAGTCCCTGCCCTTGTCCTATAAACTTATCTTCTTCCACCCTTGCCCTGGGATTTGCAGGACAACTACTGCAGCAGGAAAGCTGAAATGGGGAGTTTGGCCCACAGAGGGACATGGGCCTTCAGCAGCTATTGGTGTGAGTGCGCTTGACTGAAGGAACTTTGACTGTTCCTTCAAGACTGGGAGCATTAATTCATACAAGAATTTCAACTGGAGTTTATGGATGCTTTCATTTTTGTTCGAGGTCTTCTGCCTTATAACTTGTGTGGTTCAGCATTAGGGACTTCGTAGAAAGAAGAATAGAAGTCTGTTTTCCCTTGACTTTGCGCTGCACCCCTGAGGGATTTATATTAGAGAGGTTTGTTCTACTACCAGACTATTAGCAGAACTCTCCCTTCATTGAAGGCATGATGCAAGGCATGAGATTAAATAAGGTAAAATACAACAAAGATCTAAGTAGTTAGATTGCACGTGGACACTGAATGTTTTCATCTGTGTGCTAACGGTCTTCAATCACTGTTCTGTGACTTGAAGCATTAAAAAAGGCCTGAGCCCTCCTAAAGCTGTTAGTTAGCCATACTGCATGCCTACATTTGCAAGGAGGAACTTCCGTTTTCAGATTGTTGTCATTTGGGCTTTGATTTATTTGTCTGTGGCCGTGCTGTGGTGTAAAGGGAATTAAATTATCGCAATGTAATAAATACATTCCTTTTTTTTTCCTTTTGATGTATTATCATCTTGAGCCACTTAATACAATGTAAAGCCATTTGGGATTTAAAAAGACAACAAGAAATGAGGCTTTATTAAATTCACTGAATCCTTTGCGTAATATATTGTTCCACTTTAACGATTCTGCTACTAGACATAACTGAGGCTTATTTAATGTTTTCCTTCAGTTTGACAAATGATAGTGCCGTGCACATCATGAGAAATAAAGTCTTTTAGGACACCAGCAATGGTAACATAGAATTCGATGTACAGATGATTTTGGCTTCATCTCTGAAGGAAGGATCTTCGCATTGTCTCTTAGCTTACTCTACAGGCGTTTGTAGGCATGTGTGTAACCAAACCTTTGCTACAGGTGCTCATGTGTTGGTGAAGTGACCTTCATCTTGATGTTAACGTTTCCTTCTGCTTAATGTTCTTCAAAGAGCAGAGCTTTCTTTCAACTGAAGACCGCAGCAGATCCACATCTGTGTGTGTGTGAAAGACGGCTGGCTCCCATGGTTTGCTCCTGGAACTCTGGTCTCCATTCCAAAGAATTCCAAAGTCAAAGAGAAAAATGCAGAAGTGGAAGGTGGAGACACACTGAGGGCTGGTAGCTTTCACACAGATGGTGCTTTTTAGTCTGCAACCTCAGTAAATATTGAACTGTGTTATTTTCAATATTTCAGTAGGCAAAATAAAACTACAGTATGCCAGCCCTTGATATACCATGGCTGAGTCATTGCATATGCTCTATATTTGGGAAACTGTAAAACATATGCTAGATCAGTGCCCAAAATATTGGCTGTAGAGGCAAAACTAGGTGCATAGTAGTTGAAAATCTCATTGACTTCATTGAGCTACAAGGAGGTAATGCAAATACCCGTCCATACCATCAACTCTGAACTTGCAGCAGTGTACACACAGGGTTAACATTAGTTTTTATACTAGTTCTTGCCCAAATTGGGCTTCCCAGTTTATGTAAAGCACTTTCTTTCAGTCTGCAACCATACGGACTGCTGCTGGGAGGGAAGGGGATGAGAACGATTTGCTTGTGTTCCAGTATGGACTATCTCAGTTTGCGTGTCTTCCAGAAATTGCAGTGTTGGATCCATCTAGAAATGACTGCTATTTTGCCATATCACTACAGCGTTTCGTCAGGAAGTTCTGCTGTGTGGGTTACAGGCTCCTCTTGAAGCCTGATGTTCAAGAGCTCTTCTCTAGAAACATCAGTAGTATTGAATGGAAACGGATCTTACAAATCAGTTTCAAAACTGAGGCCGGCAGGGCAGTCTCCAGTTGGTTTAACATTCCCCTTATAGTCCATGTTTCCTAATGGTAAATTCCTTAACGTAGAGGAGGGTAACTAAGATAACAGAATATATTTGTTTTACTATTAAGAGCTTTAATGAACTTCGGGAGCATGGTTTCAGTACAGCGTTGTAAAAGCTTTGTTACCTTGTACACACCAACCTCAGTCCTGCAAACAATTACTGTTGGCCATGTGTGCTCTGCGCAACACGTATGGATGTGTCATAGAGATCGAGCCTGTCGTAGTTAGGAAAATCAGAAAGATTAACAAAGGAGCAGATTCTGCAACAACGCTTAAGCGAAGAACATCTCCCCAGAATCCTGTAGAGAGATGAGCTATTCTCTCTGCCACCAGACCTGGATGGGAGATGGCTTTGTGCTGGGATGGGGCAGCACTGCGGGCCGACGTGGGCGGTGTGGGCTGTGGAGGCGCCGTGCCTCGGCCCGGGGCTGTGATCCCTGTCCTGTCTCTCCCCAGCTGGCGGTCCCACACAACGACGAATGGACGCGTTTTGCTCGGACCCTGGTGGAGATCCGCGCCAACCGGGCGGACAGCGAGGAGGAGGGGGCGGTGGAGCTGGCGGCATAGAGGAAGAGGAGGAGCGGCCTTCCCTGCCGAGCCCGTCGTGCTGTGGCTGCCGATGCCAGCGTGCGTGCCAGTATCGCTCAGAGCATTCCATATTAATCACACGGCTTTACACGGGGCTGAAAATATCCAGAGCATTTTCATACTTTATATTTCTGTCTGAAAAGTAAGGAAGAAAAGACAAATCAACCCTTTATGGGTTTAGTTGTTGCCTTTTAACTACTTAGTAGCTGTATTTAATAGCTAGGAACCCCTGGTTAAACTTGTGCTCACATTGCCCTTCTGGCGTAGTCCTATTAAATCCATATGAAGCCAGATATGATTATGTGCAGATGTGGTGTGCTTCACTGTATGGGACTGGGCCAAAGGCTTTAGATGTGGTGTTTCACATGGTGACTTACATTATGAATGGATGTACTATACGAAAGTTGCTGCTCCTTATTTATTGCGGTGTGCTGCATGGAACATATTTATTTGAAAGCATTAAAATAAACGATCCTAAAGCATGTGCATAACGAGAGAACTGCATTGTCTGTGTGCTGCTGTAGAGGTTACATTAAAGTCCGCATAACAATTACAGTACATCAGTTGTGCTTAAGATGTAAGATCTATAAAGGTTGGCTTGAGTGGATGGAGTGCGTTTCCTTTCCTTTTTTTAAGACGCCCATTATTTCTAGGCACTTTAACAATATTTCACATACAGTCGGTCACTGATACTTGTCATGCAAGTTAACACTAACAGTCTGACAAAGGGTTGTGGTTCCCAAGTATGACATTAGCCTTGCCAATAAAATGTATCCAGCCTGTTCTGTCGCAGTGTGGTTAATCCTTCCCTGCCAGCAGCGCTCAGCACGTTCGTTACCGGGCACTGGGAAATGGGGTTCTGCAGACCTGCAGAGCACTGCTGCAGCTGCTGTGTGAGCACACTGAGGTGCGGGGCTGGCCAGCCATGGGCTTGGTGCAGCGCGTTCTCTGCAGCTGTTACAGGAGAAGAAACTAATCCATGCCTGCTTGTAGGCTTGGTTTCCTCCCCACCCCTACTGCGCATGGTTACCTGCACACAGCGCAGCGCTGTGCTGCTGTATGTACCAGGAGAATAAAAGGAATAAGGAAAACAAGGTCTTCTCCACGTGCCTCGAGAGTCAGGTCTGGTAGGAGACGAGGGAACATTCTCCTTTACAAGGGATTCACGGCCGGAGCAAGGCAGCAGGGCACAGGCTGAGGGACGTGGCGGGCTGTTGGCAGCACACACCTGTGTGTGACAGAGGGTCTCAGTATCCTCTGGTTGGACAGTTGAGTCATCACAGCAGGAACGGAAGGCGGGCAGTAGCAATTGTGTATGTTCCCAGGGAAGCACAGCTCCATGCACTCATGGTCAGGACTGTATCGGCTAACGCCACCGCGCACCAGTCACATTCTGAACCATGGGCTGGGTTCCTCACAGGGGGACATCACATCCCTGTGCGTGCAGACACGGAACTGAAGCAGTGTGGGGGCACACACACACACACACACGTGTGCACATGTCCATCAGAGCCTGCTACAGGCCAAGGGCACTCTGCCCATCACCCTCACGCAGTAAACCCACACCGAAGTGTGCGTACCCCACACAGGTGCAATGGGAAAGGGCTCAGCCACGGTCTGTTTCCTGTTCGTTGTAAGCAGTGCTTCAACAGCAGCAAATTTGTTTCTGTTGTTTCCACATTACCTTCAGTTTTTGGAATCAAAGTGAGGGGAAGTTCTGTACTCACATGCGGAAGAACTTCTTTATGGTAAGGGTGAAGGAACACTGGAATGGGCTGTCCATGGAGAGGCTGTGGAGTCTGCTATGGAGATATTCAAGACCCGTCTGGACGCCTGCCTGTGTGACCTAATGTAGGGCACCTGCATTAGCAGGGGGTTGGACTCGATGATCTCTTGAGGTCCTTTTCAACCCCGCGACTCTATGAAGTGTTCACTCTCAGCCTCTGTGCGTTCTTAGCTCCTAAAGTGGCCTTAAGAGCTGCCTCAGAAGAAGCGTTCCACATTTCCACAGAGCGAAGCCCCGAAGGGCTGACAGCACATGCAGCAGAGGCTTGGACCAACCCGAGCATGGGATGCATCCAAAGCCTGAATATCACAGCAGTGTTGGTGCGGCCACATTGTGTGCTGCAGAGGCAGAGTAGCACACCATGCTCAGGCATGGCGCTGTGCTCAGCCATCACCCAGCGCATGGCAGAGGTGGCCCAGGTGGCCCATCCCCTCCTGAGTCAGATGCAGAGCGGATTGTCAGGTACCCTATTTTTAGCAGGTTTAGAGAAACCTGCCCAAGTTATTTAGGAAGCCTGTGGTATATACGGTCATGAAAGCATCCCCACTGTCAGTCTTAAGGCAGGTTAAACCAACCCCTTTCCTAAGGGACAGGCAGATAATCCCTCAGCTCCTGCTGGGCACGCAAACAGGAACAGAGGTGGCTGTCGGAGACATCCCTGATAGGGAACATCATCACTATTAGAGCAGTTCTCTTTTTGGCTGACTCAGTGGGACTTGGCTGGCCTGCAGGAAGCAAGCAAGGTTACCCTTTACCCTGTCCCTTCCAACACTTTGCATAACTCACCCAGAAACTCAAAGACAACAAACATCTCAACATCATCCCTGAGGCCTTCTGTTCCTATGGCAATCTGAGAGTTTCTTGGCCTGTAAGCTTTTCAGAACTTTTGCATCCTTTTGTGTCTGGAGGAAGCTGACAGCACACGCAGCCAGAGGATCTCTAGGCAGAGCTGCTCTGAGTATCGTGAGCTGGGCCACGCATCGGGGAGGTCATCACAGACTCATCACCCTTCTATCTCTGGCTCTGCTAACAGAGACGTGTCCTGGCTGCAACAGTCCATCTCATCCCATCCCATCCCATCCCATCCCATCCCATCCCATCCCATCCTCATGCTGCATGAGGAGTGAGCGGCTGCCAGCTGGCTGTGCACACATGGGCAGGCACTGACCCAAAAGCACAAAAGGAGCAGCTCAGCACTCAGAAGTCTTCCGTGAGCTGCTGATTTCCCATGGAAATTCTTGACAAGGTAAGTCAGGCAAAAGCGAGGGATTAAATGGAAAAAGGACTCCTAAGTTGTCTAAAATCTCCATTGTCAAACAGAAGCTGCTCCCAGTGAGAAAGTTTAACTTTTATGACAAGACTTAACCGAAAACCCTGACAGTTAATTTTGGAGAACTACAAGAAGCAGTTTTTTACCCATTTTTGATACAAAGGAGCTGTCATTTTGGAAGACTTGAATAGGTGAGGCCAAGAGGTTGCAGCCAACAGCTGTCCTGTGCTCTCTGCACGCAGTGCGGCCCAGCTCGGAGGTACAGCTGCAGGTGAGTATCATCTTCCCCCTCACCCTCAGGTGTACAAACACTGCAGGCTGCTTTTCCCATGCCTTATTTCACTGATAACTTTGAAATACAATTTAGTCCAAGAAAATAATTTTTATGATGATCTAAACACAAACACAGGAATATAGCAATTGCGGTATTTCAGCAAATAGGAATACAGCACAGTCTTACCCACCTAATTCTTCTGCAAAGATACTGCATCTATGCATGTTCTCAGTTTACAGTCTGCAGCCAACACCTCCCATCTTTCAAAAGAAAACAAGCATTCTGCTTCTGTAAACACCAAATTCTTAGCTTAAGAGGTAGCACAGAATACACCCAATAACTTCTATTGCCCAGGTACTCGGAATAACATACTTACAAGTTCAGTGCCTTCTATGACAGGGGTATAGCATTGGTGGAAAAGAGAAGAGCAACTGACATCATCCATCTGGACTTGTGCAAAGAAAGCATTTCATACCGTATGGCACAACATCCTTGTCTCTAAATTGGATATGTGGCTTTGACAGATGGACCACTTGGTAAGTAAGGAACTTGCTGGATGGTCGCACTCAGAGCTGTGGTCAATGGCTCAGCGCTCAGATGGAGACCAGTGATGAGTGGCGTTCCTCAGGGGTTGGCATTGGGATCCAGCATGGTTTAACATCTGTGTCTGTGACACGACAGCAGGATGGAGTGCACCCGCAGTGAGTGCAGATGCAAACCTCAGTGGGCACATGCAAACCTCATGAAGTTCAGCAAGGCTCAGTGCAAAGTCCTGCACCTGAGTTGTATCAGACCCAAACACGAATACAGGCTGGGAGAAGAACGGATTGAGAGGAGCCAGGAGAAGGATTTAGAGGCGTTGACTGATGAGAAGCTCAACGTGACCTGGCAATGTGCACTTACAAGCCCAAAAAGCCAACTGCACCCTGGGCTGCATCAAAGAAGTGTAACTATCAGGGCAAGGGAAGTGAGTGTCCCCTCTCTGCTCAACTCTCATAAGGCCCCACCTACAGGGCCGCGTTCAGCTCTGAGGCCATTGCCTACAGACATGGAGCTGCTGGAGCCCAGAAGCTCTCGAGGAGGTCAGGAGAGTGATCGGAGGGCTGGAGCAGCCCACCTATGGAGACAGGCTGAGGGAGCTGGGCTTGAAGACCTCACTGTAGCTTTCCAGTATCTAAAGGGAGCCTACAGGAAAGCTGAAGAAAGACTTTTTTACAAGGGCCTGTAGTAATAGGACAAGGAATAACAACTTGGAAAGAAAGGAGATCTAAACAGATGTTAGGAAGTAATTATTCTCTCAGAGGGTGATGAGGTGCTGGCACAGACTGCCCAGAGAAGCCATGGATGCCCCATCCCTGGAAGTGTTCAGGGCCAGGCTGGATGGGGCCCTGAGCAGCCTGATTTAGGGGAAGGTGTCCCTGGCCATGGTGGGAGAAGGTTGGAATGAGGTGATCATTAAGGTCCCTTCCAGCCCAGCCCAAGTCAGTCTGTGACTCTAAGACTGAAAAACAAGCAGAAAGGCCTACTTCAATCCTGCCTCTTGACTGAAGAAAAGCTTCGTTTCTGTATGACATCTACACCAACGCATGTCTTTGCTACGCACACGGACACAGATCACTTTGTTCTCAAACTGCAGATGTTTTTACAGCCTAGATGCCCAATTACTACCCTTATCTTTAACTTAACTTTACAAATGAAGCCGAACAAGCCTTCGGATGTACTATCCCATTTCCATAACAGAATACCATGTGTGCATCTGTTTGAAAGGTTTATTACTATCTTCATAAATACATAATTTTCTAAACACTGTGCAAGGCACCAAAAAATTAAGTAAAATCTTTTCTTTTAGAGTATTTTAATCTCTGTGGACTCAATGAAGTAAATAAGAATCTGAAACCACCTATTTGCCAATTACAAGCCAGCAGTTAAGGCAGGTACCATTGATACAGTGCATGAATTTTCTATTGCAGCTATTTAAACAAGCAGCGTTTTACTAGAGTGCATATACAAACTGAATTCCAAACACCAGCAACCCAAGATCGGCACCTAGTTATGAAATTTCCTTGTATGTGTAGTAGAATGCCAAAAGTACTGCCATAAAGTGCAAAGACTATGGACAATAACACTTTCCTTTGAGCATTTTGATACTAGTAACATAATACAACGGCTGAACATTTATAAATGTGGTTCCCATTACAAAAACATGTTCCACATAAAAGCTTCATAATACAATCCAGAAACAGAACTTGTGCGTGGACATATTTAAAAAGTTGAAGCTGTACTGGCAGACTTAGGTACCAGGGGTATATTCGCTGACCTCCACAGACACGCACTAAGTTGATAACCGATTTACACGTACAGTCAAAATCATTCTGCTTTGAGCACCGTGATATCCACTGAGGTTTCTTCCATCTGAGTGACAATGTGTGACATCCGCCCCGGGAATCTGCAGCTGAGCACTGTCTGTAAGATGATCTGGTTCACAGCTCTCACCCAACCCTCCCCAATAAATGGAACCTAAAATTAGTGTCTTCCCAACACAAGCTCATGTCAGATGTGGACAGATACATTCATGGTCCCAAACTTAAAACGACTGGTAAGAATCTCACAGTGATCTGGTTAAGGAAGCACAAAGACAAATGATTACGTTTAAGATGAGAACTGCCTTAAAACTCAAATGAAGCCAAACTGTTATACGACGTGAAGCTAAAGGAACAAAAGTATTAACCAATTAGAAAAGTGGCTCTTTCCCAACTAATAACAAAAAGCCTACAGCAATAAGCTTAGGGTCCTACTGCTGCAGCAGCCTTTGAGGTAGGTGGCGATGGCTTAAACCGAGGTAGGTAAAGTCCAAACTTGTTTTCAATCCCTGCAAAAGTGGCAACTGCCAATTTATAACCACCAACATGGTCGGGGTTAGGAGCAGGGAGCGTGATCCTGGATTTAGGAACGGGCTCCGATCCAACTGGTTTTCTGCAAAACAGTAATAATAAAATAAATTAATTGCCATAGCATGAAAGCAATATTCACAAAACTCCTCCGTAAAGCAAGCTGAGTGAGGTGTCTGAGAGCGCTTCCTACTAAGTAACTGAATTAAATGCTACAATCTTCCAGAACACTCAAGGGTCATTGCATTCACTGAGATGGAGGATGGTCAGATCTTTCAGTGTATCAATTAAAACTGCACTGTGAAGTTCAGAAGTCTCTGCTGCAGCGTACAACCAATCCAGTAACTCAGAAGAGTTTAAGTAACTTCTTTGGTAGCATTCTATTGCCCCCAAAGCTCCATAAACATCTGCAGCTGCATCTGATAATCACATTAAAACAGCAATATGCACATCCCTATGGACTGTCCTAAAAGGAGGCAGAGCTGAGGCTCCAACAAATAGTATTTGGACTCGGTGACACCTACAGACCCTTCTGCATGTCAAATACCCTGCTTAATAAGGGACACAGCTCCTTCACCACACTAATGAGGACAAATGCAGAGTGCATCCTGACTTGGTAAGCATCACATGTCTCCTGCAGTTCTACCCCCACCCTGTTATTTAGCCTTTCGCTGTCTCCGTTTATACTAACATGTCCCCAGATCAAAATGGTGACATAAAATGTGGTAATGTCTTGCTGTGATACAGGTGGTGGATTATCATCCTATCCTCCAACAGAGGCAACATGGCTTAAATAACATTGACAAAACCTCTGCGATATCTCCTACATAATAGTAAGACCCCTATTCTGCCCAGAGACACGTGGAGATCCCAGTGCAGCTGTGGGTTCCCAGGCAGATTCACACACCACATACTTACACTCCCCCGAAGTCCACGTAAAACCATCTCTGCAGTAGTTCATAAGTCACAAGAGTTACACCAAACTGGGGAGATGATCGAAACACACGAGCTTGAAAGAAAACAAAACAGTCCTTAAGTGACACAAAACCAGAGCAAAACAAAAGAAAGAAAGTTAGTAGTCAAAGCTGTTTTACACACCTCCTGCTCCTTTCCACAGAGCCTTTGGACCTTCCTCTCGAAGGATTTTCACAAAGCAATCTACAACGCCGCTGTAAGTGGTCTGTCCTGCCCGGGCTGCTACCTGTAGCCTTGTTTTGATGACATCTGCAGGAGTCACCAGAGAGGCCGCAGGCATACCTAGAGACAGAAAAACCTTCGGGTTGGTACTGCTGACTTGTTACATATACTACAAACCTCAGTTCCCCAGGGGTAACAGTGCCCTTCATCCTTACATTAGCAGAAACTGGTACAGAAGGTTTGAGCAGAAGCTGGGAAGGAAAACAAGCAACAGGAGGCGGCCGTTGTGGACGTGGCTTCACCCAGAGAAAGCTTCTCCTAGAGGAAAAACCATATCACAGGCTTCCTGTCGAGCTGGGAGGCACGGACTGGATTTTTCAGTGCTAACCAGAAACTTGCATAGTCAATAAGCACAATGTTTTTGGAGGTGAGGTCGATCTTTCCCTTTCCTCTTCACGCCTCGCTGTGGTTCCTGGCACACTGGCTGCACGCTATGCTAGAAGAGCCTGTACACACACACTGCCCTTATCCCCGCACAACAGCATTACCAAGAACTGATAATGCCGTGCATGCTCAGCAAGGCATGAGAGCTAAGGTTAAAAAAAGGTTCGTTCTCCTCATTAGGAATGGCAGATTGCTCAGCTGCAAAGTCACAGCTGATATCCCAAGCAGAACACTCGGAGGAAGATTTGAATGTACCCTGGCAGATAATCAACTGAAAGTAAAAAAGGCCAAATTACCAACAGGCAATATCTCTGAAATCACTCCCGTCCAAATGGAGACTGCCCACGTTTAGAATTAAGAAAAAAAAAAGAAAGGAAGAAAAAATAGGCATCGAGACTGTACCCAGAAGACAGCGTCTCTTATGGTTTTATTACTTTTCCATTCTGCATCTGTTCCAAACCAACTTGGTCAGATGTAGATGCATAAATCTCCTCTGCTTTTTTTTTTTTTTTTTTTTTTTTTCTTTTTTCTTTAGGCTTAATAATTCTGTAACAACTTTTATCCAAACCAGCGTGGTCTGGCTTCAGGCACCACAGCATCCTTCTGCATGCCGCTTCGGAGAGATGGAAGCTGGTACATATCACCAAAAGAATTCCTCCTCCTCTCCTGGACCCCCCCAAAATAACACACACACTGAACTTGCACAGCGGTCAGTCTGGCAGGCAAGTGCCAGACTGTACTCAGTGAAGGCTTCTGAACTCTGGAGAGGCTGAAATTCCTCTCTGCTTACCCTTACCCACACCAGGATATTGGTTTGAGTCTTCAATTTAAAGCTGGACTTCTGTTCTTCAAAAGCCAACCAGTGTTTTTAAGGAAAACCAAAGGACATACTTAGAAACAATTCTGCTTACTACACATTGACTGCCATCTCCTTTTTCCTCACTCCTTACTGCTGAGGATATTTTGCATGAAACAAGTTTTATTGTTTTGTTGTCTTTTTTTCAATCCTGTTTTTAGAGTTATGTATACAGCACAGAAGACTTCATAGACAACTAAAAATTTACAGGTCGCTGCCCTGAGGAGCATACAGTCAGAATGAGACAAAAGAGCTTGGGAGGAGAAGGAAGTTCATGGGAGCAGAAAGCAAAGGGAGCAAATTAAAGAGACATCCTGTTGTTGATACTAGCATCATCTCCTCAAAAAAACACCATGGGGCACAACAGGTTGATCTGGTGAACAGTGAAAACAGCAGTAGATCCAACCAGATGATGTGCGTGTTGCGTTGCATGTGTCCCCAGAGACAACAAAAAGGAAGGAAACAGACAGCAGACACAACACCTGTTGGCAGAAGGTGCGGGTGTACATCCAAGCTGACCAGAGGGCACTGCATGTTTAGAGTCGGAGGCAGTGATGGAGATGTGGGGCTCTTGTTGTGGCCTCCCCTCAGCCTTTTGGGGCAAAGCAGGGCCGACATGCATGTCCCACCATACTTTATCTGTACCCAATAGAGAAATTTCTTGGTTTTGTAAGCTGTATAACAAACGGTGGATCTTTCATACTGTAATTGCTCATGAGAGTTAACTCTGAGTGGGATTCACAGGAAATCCTGGATAAAATTCACAATGTAGCTAGTTTGGTAAGCTGTATCAGCAACAGTAAAGACTGCTTCTGTGCCTGGACTTCAAAGGGACAGTTATCTCAGTCTGCAATCAACTGACAATGGCCAGGAAGAGAAGAAGAGGAAAACCCAAGAAATGACTTGGCTTTAAAATGCCAACTTATGTTTGAAGTCTGTAAATATGAACTGAAGTTCAAAAATGGTTTTGTTCCGCTAAATTGGGTGAGAAGTAAGATGGATGTAAGCTCCTGTTGAAGGGTTTGGAGGTTGGCTGCTCTGGGGTATGGGGATGGGAGAGGACAGGGTTTCTAAGCACCAGTCATTATAACACAGCTTGTGCCAGGTTGATTCCTCTGCATTACAGGTGACTGAATGCCAACATAAGGAGTTGAAGCCATATGCTTTCAGCAAGGTGGGCTGATTGATCTGCACTGGCCTTGGCCACATCCAGTAACCAATTACTGGCTTTAAAAGGTCCTTAATCTTTAAGAAACACAGTCCCATGTTCCATCCTGACTGAAAACAGCTCCCCCAGGAAGAAGAAACCTTACAAATCAAACAAGAAAACAAATGAGCTACTTATCTGTGCTGGCCAGAACTTGGGTGAAGCTCTGAGAAGTCAAGCAGCCCATACTTAACATGATGAAAACATCTGCTTTGTGAGTGCTGATGGGAACATCCTGCTTGCTACCCATTCCCCTATGGCCATGTTGCACAAGCTTTTGAGCCTACTTGTTTCCTGAAGGGAACTTCTGAAGAATGGATATGGCAGGAGCAGGCTCCCAGGCTGCCCACTTCATGAGGCAGTGAGCCCCTGTGGGTGTAGGAGCTGGACACCATGTCAAGGACCAACCACACAGCTGACACAAAGGTAAACAGCCTGCAAAGTGTCTCTGTCTTCCCCTTAGGCACTGGCACACTCGAATATATCTGTGGCAACTTAATCACTGCTTGGCACTCCTATCCACTATGTAGCAGACTAGAACAGGAAAGTGGTCAAGATGACACTCAGCATCTCTTAGGTATCTGGGTAGTCAGGAATCAGCAACTTATGGCACACAAGACAACAAGCAACTCCTTATGCTTTCTTCCGTACAAGTCCCTGTTGCAGAAGGCAAGACAATGGAATCCAATCCAGTTCAGAAACTGTTCTGATAAGGGCAAAGTCCTCACAAAGCCAT